>JAJJWX010005396.1:0-176900 GCA_023529315.1 Papaver bracteatum | reverse complement strand
TAAGTTTCTTGTGGTTTATCGAACCTTTGGATCTTGTTATTTCCACTCTTCTCTCTTTCATATTCTTCTTGATCTCGACTGCCCATGGCTACTAAATTTTGCTGGTTATCAATCTCCACTTTCTCTTGCTGTGGATGCGAGGTGCTCGCCACATTATTAATCATTTTAGGAAGTAGACTTCCATTTTCCTCTATTGAGCTGGTATTTGCGATTGGATATGATTCCATCTCATTTTGTTTCTCCTCCAAAGAAATGTATTCCTCTTGTAATTCTCGCAACTCCGTCATTGTAATTGTATTCTTGATTCTGAAAATTTGTATGTATAACAGATTGGTTGCGAACATTGCATTGATAAAAGATAAAATGAGATATCTCTCATCCACTCTTCCTGCCATTTCAATGCACATTGTCTTCCATCTTATGGTTATGTGTTTCAGACTCTCGCCAACCCTCTGCTTTAACCCAAATACATCTTCAATACCCGGCTGCGATGAATTGTTGCTTATGTATACTCCCAGAAATGTAGCTTGCAAATGATTAAAAGAAGTTATAGTATTTTTGGGCAACCCCTCAAACCATTTTAGATCCTCACCAGTTAAGCTAGATGCAAATATTTGCATAATACAACATCATGGTTTTCCCACTGTAACATACACCTTACATAAGCCTTAACATGTTGAACATCACAGGTAGTTCCATCGAAGATGCTGGTTAATGCTGGTAAATTGCATTTTGGGGGTATTCCTCTTAATTGTACTTCTCGAGTAAATGAAGTTCTCGCAGCTTCCTCAATTGCTTCATCAAGTTGCCGTCTACCTCCTTCTCTTCTATTATTCATCATTTCTCTCATTTCTGCTAACTCTCTTAAAATTTGTTCATTCCCATCTGAACTTTGCTCCATTGGCCTTTTCAATGCAACTTCTCTTCTTCTGCAATTTTCTCCATTTCTATCCATTTATCCTCGCTGTCTTTCTATTCTTCCTTGTATTATATTGTATTCTTCATTGATACCATTATTGTGGCGATTCTGTGCGCGTCTCCTTTCGCGATTATCATGATTATTTTGTCGAATTGCCTCCTGAAATTCTTGTTCTTCCACTGATGCTCTTAATCTTTCCCTATCGCAAGCCAGACGTGCTTGTTCAGCATAATGTCTCTCAATTTCGTCCTCGATGATTCTTTGATTTCTTTGGATTTCTCGCCCATGTAATATTCTTCTACCTTCTTCTCGATTTTATTTACCATTTTGGTTATTTATACCCTCTTGATTTCGTCTACCATTCACAACTTCATCGTGTGGAATATGGCGATCATCAATTATCTCTTCTTCTCCATGATATGATTCTTCATTTGGATTTTGCATTCCTCCTTGAATATTCTCTCCAATATTTCTCACAGGGGAATTTTGCCTTGGTTCTTCTCTAAATGACCTTAAATTTGATCTAGTGGTACTTCTTGATCTTTTTCGTTGCAATCTTAAATTCTCCATTCTTAACTCATGATTTTGTTTTGTTAAATTCGCACGTTCTTCCGCTTCTAATCTTCTTTCCTCCTGTATTCTTTGTCTTATATCATCTGTTGTTTCATTTTCATTTTCTTCATGAATCAATCCTTCAATCACTTCTTGATCTCTTTCTTCTCCTCTTTCATTTCTTAATTGTCGATCTTCTGATTCTTCCATCGAATCCGATCTCCAAGTATGCACACTCACTCTATCATAATCCACATCTCCATCTTCTATTGGTGTTTGTTGATTCGTCCGTTGAATTTGATTTTCTCCCTCATTCCTTATTCTATTTCTTCTTGTCCTTATCCTTGAAGATTCTCCCATTTCATTTGTTCCTCCACCTGCAAGTCTTTTACTCCTTCTCACAGTTGTTGGTGGTTCTGACGTATTTCTTCTTCTTCCAGCCATTAATCTTATCAAGTTGTTGGATGTTGCGTACAATCTTTCACTAATTGTTCCAAATTCCTTCCAATCACAATGTTAATTTTTATCTTTTTCTTCAAATAATCATCAATTCAGGTCCTCAAGTTTAAGCGCCAAAATATAGTTGCAGGAAATCCCACACTACACCCTTGTTAAGATTCTTCAATATTCAACTCATAATTGAAGATTAAAAACGACACTTATCATTTAAATCTCAGAAATATTTACAGAAATTCAGATAACAACTATTCTCTCGAAGTTTCTCTCTCCTCAAGACTTTCTCAACTCTCAAAAATACATCACCCTTCTTTGAATCTATTGGAACCCTTTATATAGGAAATTACATAGTGGATGACAGCTAAGTTTTCCTTTTATTTCGGATTTAATCTGCGATCTTATCGCGATAGTTATAATGTTCCTTATCGCAAGCTTTGTAACCATCGCAAGACAAACATGCTTTTCCGTGTTTCTTCAATCGTCAGCTATTACGTTATTCTTTAAGCTTATTCTGTGACACCCATAAAGCGTTGTGGAAGAACTCGCGATTAAGCTCGCAGAAGTGTCGTTAATTTTGCAGACGTGTTGTTGTAGCGATATTTTGGTCCACTAGTCTTGTATGGCAGAAGTACGTCTCCTTGAATGGGCAACCAGGGGGAAGATAAGGGCGGCACCCTCCATTTGGGAGCTTATAAGTGTCTTAAGATGCAAATGTCATGAGGCTATATTTTCGGAAGAATATTTAGACTTGTCATATTTGTGCAACATTCCTGAAGAGGAAATAATACAAAAGAGAAGATAAGACGAAACCAATGGGTCATTTCATGCAAGTGTAAAGACGTCTTGCGATTTCGTCGCAAGACGACAATGTCATGGGGCTTTAGTTTCACAAGAAAATTTAGGCATGTCATATTGTCGCAACAAAAATACAAAAGAACAACAAGTTAAGGCAAGATCAATGGGTTTCTACATGAAAGTGTAGAGACGTCCTGCGATTTTGTCGCAAAAGAAAAAAGATGGCAAAATAAGACCTTTACTTTGGAAGGAAAAATAAGACCACATCAGAATATAAGAAAGAATGCAATTTTACAATTTATGATTGCGAGATTATGCAGAGATAATTGCTATTTTATCACAAATTATTAAATAGAGGTAGCTTGCTTAATCCCTCATCTGAATACAAATAACAGAGGCAAGTATGGGAAGGCATAGAACGAGTTAAATGTTATTTGTTTTCACATGATAGATTTACGCATAAAGTAAAAAGTTAATTGTACTTTGGTCGATCGTGTTGCAAGAAAGAATTTTTTTTCTAACACATGCAGGAAAGAACAAAAGAAATAGGACTTGTATTGAAGACTGGAGAAATTCGCAGTGATAGATTACAAGTATATAAGAATGAAAGATCAAGAGGCAATATACAAGTTTTACAAAAAATTGAACAAGAAAGCACAAGGAAGCAAAAACTATCTTTTGCTTGATTCTTCATTATCATCATCAAGTTCTTCACCAGAATTTTCTTCTCCATCAAATTCTTCATCAGACTTCTCCTCTTCATTTTCTTCAGACTCTATTTCTTGGTCAGCTTCACTATCAGAGATGACCAAATTAGGAATATTCTTTGGAACTTTGTCTAGGAGACAGGGATATTTGGAGTGATGAATCTTGTTGTCATCACAAATCCCTTTGATGGTGTCATTGCGGAAAGAAATTGCATTATTCCCAAAATTTGTAATAGTGATCTTCATTTGAGCCTTCAACCTTGAACACTTATCATTGCGAGAAGATAAATATTTTGCGAGTTTCGCTTTTTCATTCTCAAGCTCTTAAATTTTTTTTGCGATATCTCTCTTCAGCTTCTATGAAAATATAACAATAAGTCAATAATCTGATAGTAGTTTATGAAAAAGCAAATAACTAAAGGAAGAAGAATGATTAACAACCTTCTCTGTTAGAAATCATATCTCTAATCAAGGCCGTTTGCTCAGCTTGAAGACTGACATCTACACCTAAGTTATTTCTGGCATTATCAAGAATCTTCGCAGCCCAAGCAAATTCATCATCATTACTAATGAGAAGGCGGGAGCGGACTTGGTTTTCCCTCTCAAAAAGAGTACTATTCTCGCAAATAAGTCTATCTCTTTCAATTTGAACTTCGAGAAGAGTTTTATGGAATTCCGCTAAGGTTTGAACACCTTGTCTAGATATACGATCTTTTTCGTCTATGAGATTACTATTCTTGGCTCTTAAACTATTTATTTCTTCTTTGGAGTTAAGATAACGATGTTTAGACGTATTAGCTGCACTCAAGCTAGACCTGTGGTCAATTTCTAAAAGACGAAGTTTGGATATGAGGTTATTTATGGAAAGAGATTCAATCTTGTCATTTGAATAACTATTTAAGGAAGTATTAAGGCGATCAAGAAGGGTATCCTCATCTATAGGTTCAGGAAAAGAACGGAGGAGTGTAGCCTCATCAGTAAGACCATAAATATCTGCAAAAATGGTTGCTTGAATAAGCTAAAACAATAGGATAAAAGAATTAAGAGAAAGAGGAAAAAAATTTACCATAAAGCTGCTGGTTGGCTTTCTCAAGATCAGATATCTTGTGTTTGTTGCTTGAAACATCAAATTCTAGATGTTTATTCTTCTTGCGAAGCTCAGCAACTTCAGCTTCCAATTCTCCATTATTCTTGCGAAGTTCAGCAAATTCAGATTTTAATTCTTCATTTTTATTGCGAAGATTTGTATTCCTCTTTTCAGAAGCTATACGTCTCTTCTCCAAATCTGAGGCAACAACGAAAGAAGCCCTTCCATCATGTGAATAAAAGGCAAAGGTTACCAAAATAAACATAGATAAAAAGTATGGAGAGAAGTGAAGAAATGAAAATATACTAGAGTGCTAAGTGAATTTAAGAGACTAGGAGTCACTGATCTCGAAGGTCCACGAAGAGAATAATTATCAACCAGTATAGGAGCATCGTAGATTCTTGCGAGGGTCTGGCACGTACTAGTAAAAGCATCATTCCCAATACTGTGCATAGTGTTAGCAAAAATTTCGGACAGATGAGCCATGGAAGATTCAGGTTGGGAAGATTCGTTCGCAGAAGAGATATCGTCATCATCATCATTATTATTATTATTGTCACGAGAACTTTTGCTATCTTGAGGAATTGAGGGAGAAGGAGATTGAACTTTTCGTTTCTTTAAAGGAGGAGCAGCAGAATTCTCCTTGCGAGGAGCACCTTTGCCTTTACCTTTACCCTTGCTCTTTGCAACCTTGGAGGGTTCCTCTATCTAACCAATAGCCTTCAAACACAGATAAAGATAAGAAATAGAGGCAACAATATATTGTCAAGAATCTTAAAAGAATATTTCTTACTTCATCTGTGATTGATTGAAAAGCTGATAAAGTACCAGCTTTCCCAAACTTCTTGTAGCTTGCTTTTAGCCTCTCAATCTAGTAATTTCGCAATTACATGAAAATATTAGAGTGATTAGCGAGAACATATGTAAGAGTATAAGAAAAATAATAATAATGATTCAAGCAAAAAGTGGAAATGTACCTCTACATCCTTTTCGGGCCAGTTGAATACCCAGGGTTGGTACTCTGCGAGATTCGCAGGTAATACATGAGAACCATAAATATATGGACCCTCTAGAATTAAGGGGAAAACACACCACTTGTTATCATTAGAATGACGCGGGGTAGAATTATCGCTAGGATGCCAGTAAATGTCTTGCATGAGTAATTCATCATCAGCAACATTATCTCTCTTATGTAAGCGAACACCCCAGCAAGTACTGTCTCTCTTCATAAGAATTACTTCATAATTCGCAAAGAAGATTTCTACAATATATTTCGCAGGTATAATCGCAACTTCAGCCAATTTAGGATTCTTAACTTCAGTAGGGTAAAGAGATTCCTTACCAGCACCGCAAGTGGAAAACTTGAGCATTAGATGAATGCAATCCCCACTCAATTGGTACACAGCTCGCGAGAACTTCACATGAGAAAGAATTTCATAAAACAAGGGGAGCTCAGGATCATAGAGGGGAATGGGAAGATCAGCTTTAAGCTGACCTAGCGAGACTATGATCTTTCCTTGATTGTAGGGATGATTAGAAAATAATTTGGCAGTAAGCTCAGATTTAGGGTTCTGACTGGGAACGCGAGATAGAGTAAAACCTCTGTTTTGAAGTTTCTTTTGAGCCTTTTCAAAGGCAATCTCATTCTTACGGCCGGCTGGAGGAATTTTTTAGTATGGTAATGGAGAAGAAAGTAAAAACTAGAAAATATAAGAATTGAGAAAAGTTACAGTAGCAGGAGCGGAATTCACGGAAGAACAGTGAAGAAAGTTGCAGAGAAAATAAGAAAGAAAGTAAAAGAGAAGAGTAGAGAAGAATGAAAAGAGTATATATAGAGAGAAGAATACTTTAGAAGATAAACACATTTAATGCGAAGATTAGACCTGAACATTTGAAATACAACGGTTGAAAAGGACGTGTCAGAAGCTGGATGGAAGAAGGGATATGTGTAGTAAATTTGGGGAAGAATGCAGAATCGTGTCAGAATAGAAGAGATATGGAAAGATGAGAAGTTGCGGCATTATGAAGAAATAAGATTCTCACCTTCGCAGAAAAGATATGAGAAGAGGCAAGATGTAGGATCAGAATATCGCAAGAAGGACACACTTGCGAAGCTTGGTTAGCAACACATTGCGAGCATCGCAGAATGATTTGAAGAATGACGTAACAGATGACGATTGTAGAAACATGAGAAAAATGTGATGACTTTGCGATAATTATAATGCTTGTGAAGATTGACAATAGAACTCGTGCGAGAATATCTCAAGTCAGATCCTAAAATAAAGGACAGATTAGATGTCATCCACTATGTAATTCTCTATATAAAGAGTTGAACAAGCGTAAGGAAGAGAGAGATCTTTTTCGAGTGTTGAGCAAGTTATTAGGAGAGAGAAAGTTTAAATAGCGATTGTATTCTTGTTTTCTTCCATTTTTGGTAACATTTCTGTGAATCAATTAATAAAAGTGTTGTTCTTAATCTTTAAAGATGTGTGGATTATTATGATTTCTTGTGAGGGGTGTAGTGTGAGATTTCCTGCTACTACAATTTTATCGATGGCGATCATCAATTTCATAAAGAACTTAACTAGTAGTAGTAGGTAAGCATAGGCACATACCTTCCTCAAATCATGGTCTTAGCCATGTATTTCATTAAAAAATCATCGTAAAACATCGCAAAAATTTAAAAAAATATTAGAGAGACTAGAATATGATCATATGCGACCGGAAAAAATAAACATAAATAGGTGAAAATACTTGTTAACTAATAGAATCTCCACTAGCTTGGTGACATAAGATTCCTTATTCCTAGCACCTTATCTGATTTCCAATTAAAAAGTAATTAAACAAAATTCATAGCACCTTATCGCGATTTGAAAGGGTAAATAAATGGCATAACTAATTCAATCTTTGTGGGTTACATCCTTAAGAACTATAAGAAATGCATAAAATCTGAATCTAAATTCTTGACACAACTTCAGTCAGCTATTTACATGTCATTGAAGCCAAAATATTCATTTGACATGGTTTGTTCTGGAGCATACATATTATTTAATTTTTCGCAAATGTCTCAGCTCTTTGTAGATAAACATATGCATTACAGCCGGTTGTGCTTGTGTCCATGAGTGTAGTAAAACTGATAGATCCGTATCTCATATTATTTAATTTGAGATGCTTTCCGGCGTTCATATAAACTTCACCAAATGCAGCATCTTTGGGGTGGCAGGAGCTTCTAATATGGAAACTATGGCTTCAATGTTGTCCTACAAGTCAGAAAATCTACCTTCTTCTTATTTGGGTCTTCTTCTTGGAGATACTTCAATGGGAGCCAAGAATTGGGATTTGATCATTGAAAGATGTAAGAATAGACTTTGTTCCTGGAAACGTTCTTGCCTCAACAAAGCAGGTAAGTTAACTCTCATTAAGAGTGTCTTGTCTAGCATTCCAATTTATATTCTCTCCCTCTTTATAGCCCCTCCCAAGGTAATTAAAGCAATTGAGCAAGTTATCAGGGATTTCTTATGGGATTCTTTGGATACTAAGAAAGGTTATCACTATGTGGGTTGGAAGAATTGTCGTAAACCTCTGAAAGCTGGAGGACTGGGTATCAAATCAATCAAGAGTATGAACAAAGCTCTTATTTCAAAGTGGTGGTGGCGCTTTAACAAAGAGAAAAATGCCTTGTGGCGGAATGGTATAGTTTCTAAATATAACACTACTCTTTCAGATAGGGAGACCAAAAAGCCAAAATCAGGAAACAAGTGTGGAGTTTGGAAGAATATCTTTGCTCATTTGAAGACATTCAAACAATGTTCAAGGCTTCGTTTAGGTGATGGGGCAACTATCAGATTCTGGGAAGATACTTGGATCGGCGACCAACCTTTGAATTTGGCTTTTCCTCACATCTATTCTATCACCTATACTAAGAAATGGACGGTACAAAAATGTGCCGAATCATTACTTAATGGTGGATCATGGAACTTGGGTCTTGACAGAAGGCTCTCTGAAACAAAAATACAGGAAGTTTCTGCTCTCATTGTCTTATTAGAAAACTTATCAGTTGGTTCCGAACAAGACACTCTCGTTTGGTCAGTCGACAAAAGCGGCATGTTCACAGTGAAATCTGCGTACACCTGGTTCGAAAAAGAGCACCAATTGGACCCTACTAATGTAAGTATATGGTCGAGAGCTTGGCCTCATAAGATAGGTTTCTTTCTCTGGCAGGTTTATCATAAAAAGCTAGCCACTATGGATGTTCTCTATCGAAAAGGTAAACTTCTAATCAATGGTTGCCTCATGTGCTGTCAAGAGGGAGAGTCCACCTCTCATATTCTTTTTCACTGCACTTTTGCGAGGAGTGTTTGGTTGCATTTTCTGTCTTTTGTGAAGCTTGAATGGGTTATGCCCAACTGTATTGACATGATTATCAAAAGTTGGCGAGTAAAGAATCTACATTCTGTAGCTAAATCGCTATGGCAAGTGCTACCTGCGGCTATTACTTGGACCATTTGGAATGTTAGAAACGGAGTCGTTTTTAATAACGAGACATCGACCTTTACTAGAACCATAGAAATGGTAAAGAATCAGGCTTTCTACTGGTGCAGAAACCTGGATTCTATACAGGGCATAGAGCTAGACTATATTATGGCTAATTGGGGTATGCTCTTCATAACTTAGGATCTGTTTGGTTTTTTGGTTTGAAGTCTGGGTTGTTTTGGTTTTTCGATTTGTTTTGATGTAACTTTTCTCTTCTTCTTGGGTTGGGGTTGGTTGTGCTTGTTCTTCCTCCCTTCTTTGGGTCTCCTTGTTCCCTGCTTGCTTTTGTAAGCTTCTTCAATATATTAATTTTTGCCGAGTAAAAAAAAAAAAAACTGATAGATCGATATTTATACCCCCAACTTCAATTAAACAAATAACTATATAACAACGCATGACACAGTGACCACTTATGTTTATTTACACTGAGCACCCCACATATATTGAATGATCATTATCATGAAATCAAAGTTTCTTAATATGTTTTGGACGACACAGGTTTCTTTTCACACTCATGATCATTACACGCGCTAAACCAAGCCCAATCATACAGCTTGAATGCCAAACCCAGCCCTATATCTTTTTCCATAAGATCAGTGATCACACCAGATAAGTCGATCCTCCCCAATGCTAGATTCATCACAAGGGGAGCATCTTCCTCACAATGTTCATGGAGTATACACGTACTAGTTCCAGTATGTTTCTACTTTCTACATCTGGAGCTGATTTTGACTAGACAATGACATATATGCAGGTGTGCAATTTGGTGAAAAAAAAGGGAGTGACTACAGCTGAGACAACTGTTATAGTTCAAAACTTGGACATGAAGTGGCACAATCTGAGCGGTAGAGAGAGAAATGATTCTAGCATCGAGATTGATAATGGGGTGAAGAGGGGAATGATCAAAGGGTTGAATCTGTTGTCCTAGGATTGGACTATGGTAGTTGTCCTAGTTCTAGAGTTTTCCATAAAAAAGCAAGCAGATGGAACCTTTGATATTAATTGAACCTCATTTGCCGAAGATTCTCCTTGCATTCAATTGAGAAGCTCATATATTTTCGAGGGCAATCAGTTCCATCCAACAAAGCAGTGGGTCATCGTCATCGCCCACACTTATATCATATCAAAATTTATGATCATTTTGAATCGTTATAATAAGACTAAACAAGCTATGAAAATTCTTTGTAGAGGACTTCACGGTGACGTGACAATTTCGTAAGGCTTGGGTATGAGTGTCCGAGGAGGTTCATTTTTTGTTGTTGTTGTTGATAGGATTGTAGTTTGTTCACATCTTAATAATGTAATTATATTTTTTTCTTTAGTAATAAAATATTTCATTATTTTATTTTATTTCATGAAATTTCTATATTTTGTGTGATAATAGGTGATACATCTGTATTTTCCTTTTCCTGGGAACTAGTAATCCTCAATACGAATTGAGGATAGATCCTATATTAGGAAGGAATATTGTTTTGAGCAGTATTCTTAGTTTAGGTAATATACCTAGAAAAAGAATTAGTTCTATAAAAGGAAATATATTCCTAAGATGTTTGGGCCAAGCCTATAAATAGGCATGTTTAGCTCATAACTAAACACATCTAGTTAGTGTGTTCTTGATATAGACGCACCTACACAGAAAACCTAGAGAAGTTTGTGAGACAATTAATTATTGTAAAAGCAAGCTTAGCAAACAGTTTTGGGTTAACTATTGTTTAGAGAGATTGTGAGCGTAACAAAGGGAGAATTGTAATCGTTTTCTTGTTCATAATCTAGATAAGATATATTTCTTCAAATCACTACTTGTGTTCCGTGTTCTTCCAAGTTTTTTATCTATTATTACATTGAATTCCTCCTTTATATTAATAGCTAACAAGGTATAGAGATCAAACGTAACAATAGGTGTTTAATACTATTTTAAAAGATGAATCGGCTTAACATGGCGGTGTCAAAGTTAATATCAAAATATAATGTTATCTAATGATAGGGGTCAAACTAAGTACGCATCAGGATGCCACTGAAATTTCTTGGTGAGCGTCGTCATTGTGGTGTCAGACGCAGGAAATCAATTAACAACAGTAAAATATCATAAAAGTAGAATTTTCTACCATCAAAATGGGTTTGTACATGAATGATACAAGAAAAAATATATTTTATTGATATAATTCATATCATCAATACGACATTGTTCATAACTTTCCACAATTTTCATGTCTGACATAGTCATGCTACGATGAACTATTGAATTTAAATTATTAACGACACCAACTCCTGCTACATGGCTTCTGGGGAGAATCCAACAATCCAGGTTCTAGCAACATATATGATTTGGAAAAAAAAATCATGTTATGAATAACCCACTTGATAATAAATCATAAATCGATAATAAATCATAAATCAAATGATCTTTATCTTAGTTTCCTCCGATATTTTAAGCTGTTTGAAAGTTTTATAAATAACCGAATAAATAAATGCATTATCACAATTTGTGACCATGAGAGTAATAAAACTAGTAAACTAGCCGATGGTTATTTATAAACTCAACTAAACCACAATAATGCATAAATGCACTATGTTGTGCATGATATGTGTGAGTTCATTTACACCAAATGCGCAACACATCTTGAGTTACTATCATCATGTAATTACCAAATCAGGTGTGCCGACAAAAAAAAAAATAAAAAAATTGGGAATATGTCCCGTTTTCACTAATTCATCGAATCTATCTCATAACGGAAAATATTAAGGAATATATTCCGGAGAGAAATAAAAACGTTAAATAGTTAATGTGCCACGAGTGTGAGGTTGCACGTGTGACAATTTTACACCTTTACCCTTATAAATCAAGTCGGAATAGCTTTCTTTTCTTCTTTGTAGGGAAATAGATTAAGAGAACTCGTTAAAATGGATTCAACAATCTGATCCACTTCTATCTTTTCCGAGAAACCGTGAATCAATCAGCTCAAATTAAGTGGATAAAACTATACATTATCATCCAGTTGTGTGGTATAAAAAGATAACAAATTTGCTTATGAAAATTACTAGTATAACACCGATCAAAAAAGAAAAGAAAATTACTAGTATAACGGAAACAAATTTCATTTTCCATCTACGATTTACAACATGAATCAAATTCAACGCTAGTCAACCAATCAAAATTCTTATTAAATTGGAAATATAACAAATGATAGATTAGACAATTGCGGAAATTGCTTACTGGAGCTGTGATATGGGTTTTGTGTTGATAGGTGCCTAATAATGCATATGTCTAGATCATTTTGTTATCTTTTGTCACATCCTAAGTGCTTTATTGGTTTAATTTTGTGTCAAATTGTGCATTTTGCACTCTCGAGACTTTAATAATTATATTTGGTAAATACTAATAATTGATGTTTGTCTGGGTCTGTAGGTGAACTAAGAGAAGTGTGGTCGGTAGAAGAACTAAAAAGAGTGGAAATGTAGCAACACGATGTGCGAAATCTATGAGCAAAAGCAGAAATATGCAGCCATACTGGTGGACTTGCCTGAGTTAATGGAGCAAACGAATGGCTAATAAATGGGTCAAAGTAAAAGCCTAGCATGTGAGAAAATGGGCATAGAAGACAAATTCATTGTGCGGAGCTGTTCCCATTTGGAATTAAAGAAGCAAGTTTGAATTGAACACCTAAGTTGGGTCTTTATGTTTAACATCCAAGGAAAGCCATTATCATATTTTCCAGTGAAAGAAAAGTCACCCACCAATTTCACTTTCCCATTTCTTCCTCTCTGTAGTCTCAATCCTCTCTACTTCCAAGCCACCAGCACCCTCCGACCTCTCTTTCTCTCTGACTGACAAACCCATACCCGACTTCCATCTTTCTCTAAATCAATCTGATGTTCAATTCATACCCTAATTTTTATACCCATTTCACTTCTAGCCCTAGGCTTTGAACTGTGCAACAATTGGGAGGCTTTGGTGAACAAGATCAGCAGGGTTTGTCTAATCTATGGTCTGAAATCTGAATCAATGTTTTGAGATATGAAGAAAAATTCAGGCGGTGTCGCAGGGTGGTGATGCGTGTCGTAACCACAACAAATTAATTAATATTTTACTACCTAATTAACAAGTAATATAGGGTAGTCAAGATCGTTCCCACGAGGAGCAAGAGGTTTTAGTTGTCTTATAATGTCACAAAAGGGGGGTTTTGGTTTTAGATATTAAGAGCAAAAGAAAGTAAATAAAATAAATAAATAAAGCAATTAAAAAGATAAAGGAAATCAATAAAGAGAAAGTAGATCAAGGAATCCTTCTTCGCAGCAAAACAATGATTCAAGTTATGTTCTTTTCCACTTTTTATTAGTCACAGATTATCACCAACCGTAGGATAGCAGGTTCGCTTAGCTAACCCCAAAATTCCTTATTTCACTGAGTAATGTGTCCGCTTAGTTATAATATTCTATTCAAAAGAACCACCTTGAGGTTCGCTTACAAGCTGTAATTCCCCGAACGCATTAAGATTTATGAACTTAGGTTTAGTACTAGTAGTAAGACTCGGTTCACTTGGTCCACTTTCTAGCGTTGTTTTCACACACAATTGCTCCACGGAATCCCTCTGCAAGGTCTTGTGTTTTCTACTTGTGTAAAGAGTCAAGAAACTATTACGTATTCCCTAACCTTCACTAGCTTTAGATCAATTAACAAATCAATTTAGTATGCATCCTAAACAACCTTTCAATCAATCATAAACACTCTTAATAGCAAAAACGAACGATAATCATATGAAAAACATCAAGATAGAATTGAAACAAAAACTCAAATCATATGTTAAGAACTAGGAATTCATCCTCAATCAATAAAATTAGTTACTCATATTAAGGAGTTCACACAAAGAATAAAGAAAAGAGAAGTGTTGTGTGTGTAGAGGTGTGCAAAAGATGTGCACAAAAGTGTGTGTAAGTGTGTATAGAAAAGTAGAGAACTTCTCTATTTATAGGCTTCAATGTTCTCCATATCTTCAAAGGAATAGAATCCCTTTCCTTTAGCAATTCAATTTCCAAATCCAAGCCTTTCTCAAATCTTCCATCTTCTCATTCCATATTCAAACCAAGTTCTTCATCCAATTCCAAGTCCAATTCTTCACATCCCATGAGAGAAATCCACACAAAATTATGCAACTTTGGCTCGCCGAAAAACTGGGTTTTTGGTCGGAAATAGGACGGAATCCGTCACCGGCGACCATATGAGATTCTTCTCCGGTAGGGAATATTCCGTCAGTCCACCGTTAGGGATAACGGTCAAAGAGGTCAATAGTTAGTCAACGGGTCAAGGGAGGAGTGAGTTAGCCCAAGTCATCCGTCTTACTCGATCTTACTGGATACTGACTCAACTGAGCCACAAGCTGGATCGGTCATCGAGCTCACTGAGTCGACTCACCATAACCAGAATCCGACCGAGTTCGGTTTGTTTATATGACTTTCTCAGGCCAAATTTCAAGCCGATCTTTTCTTCAATTCCTGCACAACCTGTATCCTATCATACATCTAGTTGAAGCAGCATTTCGTTCACAATTCAATCCATCATTCCCTGTAAACCAGCAGTTTCATTCACAACACCAGCAGACTCTAAACCATTGCCACTGCCTTCTCCTCTATCATCCATTACTTCTTACCAAATTATTACAGCTGCAGCTCACCTCCATAACTTCAATCTTCAACGAAAATCTCTTCCAACTCCGATTCATCCCATATTCAAAAGAAAACCCATCTTATGTTCTGAGTCTTTAAATTCACCCCAGATTACTTCTGAGATTCACAGCAAACCCTAAGTATCTTGACCGAAATCAGCTGCAATTCAATTCAATTCTTCTTCGAGCTCAATTATGCACCACCAACACCAATCAAACCCCTGTTGTAATTTCGAGCAACAACACATCTTTTCCATCTTGATTATTCTCTTTTATAACAACTGAAACTCATCTTCTTTCTCATCTGCAACTCTAATAATTGTAGCAACAAAATTCCTCCATTTTCATAACACTGACTTTAATTTCTTCTTCGTCTCTTGAACATCGAGAACATCTTCAATTTCTTGAATTCCTCCTTCAATCACAGACAACTCTGTGAGTTTCTTCTCCTCTCGATTTTTCAGCAACTCATCCTCATTCCCATGAACATCAACAGCATCAGTTGAGTTCTTCTATTCTCTCAAAACCCATCTCTAATTCTTCGTTCTTAACACAATCAATAATAGATCCCCTTTATGATTTCTCGAGCGGCTACCATTTCTTAATTTTCTCTCTATCAGATGCAAAAATGATCGAGAAAATTGTTCTCTCGATTTAGGGTGAAGGAGATAGGGTAAGATGATACACCCCACTGCTAATACACCCACAGATTGGGTGCCTCATAGTAGGTGGTCACTTCTGATAAGGGCTAGCTAGATGGCAGCCCCTTAACCTTAATTAGTCTGTCTTTAAAACTTCAAAACAGAGTTGCCCCTTAACCTTGATTGGGTTTCATATAGTGTTTTCCTGTGAAATGACAATCTTGACCTTTTTGCTCAAATTGGGTGATTTCTTCTTCTTCTTTTTCCATGCGACTCCAGAGTACCTAATAACTCAAAAACACGCGTAAAGTACATAATTTACAAGAAAAATAGCAAAGAAAGCATAAACTCTATAGATAGTAAATACGGTATATTCTACACCTATTAGGTGGATGTGTATCTTAAATTCTGCATCAGTGGTGAGTGAAAATAAATCAAATCCCTAAATTTATTCTTGTGCATCTATTGATTATTGGGATTTGGATATTGGGGGAACTCTTATATAAATAGGTAGGAGATAACATTTTGTAAACTAAGCCCGGAGTAGCTGGTGCAAGATGTAATATTAGTTTAGGTTTTATTTTAATGTTTGTTATGTTCTAAAAATATCTACTAGGGCATAGATGAAACTTCCTTTAATAATTAGAATTCCTCTTGTTTGATTTTACTTGTTCTTCTCTATAGAATTTCAATGAAAAGCATGATTAATTTCTGAATTTTGGTAAATTTCTTTCACCTTCTATGTCAAGCATCCTAGGTAGTTGGGTTAATTCTTTGTCAATATTCAAGCCTATGTAAACTTTTTTTAGTTCAATCTGTGATTCCTTGTGCCTTAGAAAGACAAGTAATACTAGGGATTGACATCTTTTGCTGAGATTAATTCATCACATTTGTTAGTGATTTATCACATCTTCAAGGTAGTTTGAGGCTAGAACCTCTATAGCTCCTTGATTGAAAAGGGAACTAGTATATCAACCTAGGGGAAATCTATGCATTTAGGTGGTGGATTCAAAGCCCTGGTTCATCTTTAATATTGGTAGAACTTCATATTATTACTTTAGGATAACCACCAACCTCTTAGTCGTATCGACACAAACACCCCTTTTGGTTACTCTCAATTTGAATCAGTTTTAGTAATACTCTCGCTTCAACTTTACACCCATAAAGTCCCTGTGGATCGACCTATTCTTACCCTGTGTTTCATATCGACACTGTGCACTTGCAGCTTATTTATAGGATTAGAATATCGCAACAAGAACATTCTTGCGAAGTTTTCACTAAAGACACTGGCGAGCGTCGCAGAAAAGCTTAAAAGAACGACGCAACAAGTAACGATGGTAGAAACATGAAGAAAACGTAAATATCCTACGAAGAATAGAGTGTTTGTGAGGGTTAACATTATTGCACTCGCGAAGATATCGCAAGTTAGATCCGAAATTAAGGGATAGCTTAGCTGTCTATGAGCTGTCATCCATTATGTAGTACCCTATATGTAGGGGATGAGTAAACTTGAGAGGGAGATATACAATTTTTGGAATGCTAAGAAAACTTTTAGGAGAGAGAGAATTCTAAACAGAGTGATTGTATTTTAATTTCCTTTTTCCTTTGTAATTTTCTAAGTGTCTATTAATAAAAATCGTTGTTCCTGATTAAGTGTTAATGGATTTATTGTGTAAATTCTTGTGAGGGGTGTAGTGTGGGATTTCCTGCTACTATATTTTGGCGCCCAAAACAGGGATTGAAAGGGAAAATTTGTGAAAATTGTGGTGATGATTGTTCAAATCTAGAAAATGATAGAAGAAAATAGCAAATCGGATGAAGGAAGAAGAGTAATCAAGATCAATGGAAATAAAAGGAAGTTGGAATGTAATGTAATCACAAAAACGATGATTGACGAATTTCATGAAAATAGGAGAGGAAGATTACATAAACGAGATTTTGAAGGAAAGAAGATTATGATGGTGGAGACACAATCACCTCTTAAGGATTGGGAGAAGCAGAAAATTATGTTCACAGCAGCAGAAGTATTAGAATAAAATGTGAATCATACATCTCCTTTGGTAATCACAGTAACAGCTGCACGAAAGGAGAAGGGAAAATTAACTAAATCTACGGAAGAATGGGCTGTGACTAGAACTTTGGTGGATGCTGGAAGTTCGGTTGATATAATGTTTTATCATACATTTAATAGAATAAGATATAAAGATGAAGAAATATCTTGCCCAACTTATCACATTTATGGCTTTGGAAAATCTATAACCAAACCTAAAGGAGAAATAGTGGTGCTAATTCTATTAGGGGAAATTGAAACACAAGTAACACTTTGTGTGGTGGAAATGGAATCTCCATATAACATGCTATTGGGAAGACCATGGATACATGAAATTAAGGCTGTAGCCTCAACATTACATCAATGCATTGAATTTCCTATGCCAAGCGGAATTGGAGAAATTAGAGGAGATGTTGATATTATGAGATTATGCAATCAAATTGAAGTGAAGAATTATGAAGGACGCACAAAACAGAAAAAGATTCGCAGAAAAATAGCAAAAGAGGCAAAGAAAGAAGAAGAATTTAAAATTTCTATGATCAGAGCAGAAGAAGGAAAAGGAATACCTAGCGAAATCTCGCAAGAAGAAGGTAAACCTGCGACAATTATAAAAGAGCCAACACCAATGGGAGAACCTGAAGCAATGTATACTGCAGCGGAACCAATAAAAGAAATAAATATTGGGACCGAAGAAGAACCTAAAATGCTAAAAATTGGAACTAAGATGGGCGCGGATGAAGAAGCGAGAACTGTAAATCTATTGCGAGAGTATAAAGATATCTTTGCGTGGAATATGGATGAGGTACCTGGAATACATCCATCAGTTGCATGTCATAAATTGGAAATTAACAAAGATGCAAGACCATTTAAACAGAGGATAAGAAAAATTGCGACAACTTATCATCCTAAAATAGAAGAAGAATTACAGAAGATGCTTGATGCAAGAATCATAAGGCAAGAAAAATATCCGGAATGGATAGCAAATATGGTGGTGGTCCCAAAGAAAAACAAAGGGATAAGAATTTGTATAAACTTTACTGATTTAAACAAAGCTTGTCCAAAAGATAGTTTTCCATTACCAGATATTCCTCAAATGGTTGAATCAGCAGCGGGAAATGAAAAAATGTCTTCATTGGATGGGTATAAATGCTATAATCAAATTCCACTGGCTGAAGAAGATCAATAGCATACTGCATTTTTTGCTCCAAGAGGATTGTATTGTTATACAAAAA
The DNA here is from genome assembly GCA_023529315.1 of Papaver bracteatum. Classification (NCBI taxonomy): domain Eukaryota; kingdom Viridiplantae; phylum Streptophyta; class Magnoliopsida; order Ranunculales; family Papaveraceae; genus Papaver; species Papaver bracteatum. Next base: position 158,268 of record JAJJWX010005396.1, on the reverse strand, counting down.
TTCCAGTTGGGTTGCGAAATGCAGGAGCAACATACCAACGAATGGTGAAGAAGGTATTTGCGAAGTGGATACATAAAACATTAGAGGTGTATGTAGATGACATGTTAATAAAAAGCAAGGAAGTTAAGAACCATACGCAAGATTTGAAGGAGATTTTTGATCAAATGCGGCAATTTAACATTAAGGTGAATCATGAAAAGTGTGTCTTTGGAGTTGCGTCGGGAAATTTTTTAGGTTACATTATATCAAAAGAAGGAATACAAGTTGATCCAGAGAAAGTACAAGCAGTTCACGATATGCCAACTCCTGCGACAGTGAAAGATGTGCAGAAATTAAATGGACTCTTAGACTCGCTAGGAAGGTTTATTTCACGATCATCAGACAAGTGCAAACATTTCTTCAACATTCTTAAAAAGGGGACAAAGTTCAAATGGACGGATGAATGTGAAAAAGCTTTTCAAGGGATAAAACAATATTTGATAAATACACTTATTATGCAAAAAGCAGAACTAGGAGAAGAGTTATTAATTTATCTTGCGACAACTTCGCATGCATTGAGCGCAATATTGTTGCGAGTAGATGCAGGAGTGAAAAAACCAATCTATTACATCAGTAAAACGTTTAATTCTGCAGAAAGAAATTACTCAAAGATTGAAAAACTGATTCTAGCATTGGTTTATGCAACATTTAAACTTCGTATATATTTTCAAGAACATAAAATCAAAGTGTTAACAAAAGTACCAATTGTGCTAGTGATGAAAAACTCAAAGAGGTCAGGCAGAGTTGAAAGGTGGAATGCGCAAGTTGGTCATTTTGAAATCAAATATGAAGTTTTATCTTCAACAAAATTGCAAGTTGTAGCAGACTTTTTGGCAAAATTTCCTATAGAAGATGATGAAGCAGTAGAGGATATTATAGATATACAAGAAAAGCATGGAGATCCAAAAGACTTATTAACAGAACCAAATAGATGGGAAATACTGGTAGATGGATCCTCAAATGGAGAAGGTAATGGAATTGGGATTGTCTTAATCTCGCCAGAAGGAGCAAAAATGGATTTCTCATTTAGATTGGAATTTGCATCCACTAATAATGAAACAAAATATGAAGCAGTAATACATTCCCTAAAATTCGCAGTAGAAATGAAATTGGAGAATGCCAGAATTACGAGTGACTCGCAGTTAGTTATTCGCCAGATAACAGGAGAATACACTACAAATGAACCATCTTTGAAGAAATACAAAAAATGATTTATCTTCAAAAATTCCTCAAATAAGATGGAGACACATATCAAGGAAGGACAATAGACTCGCAGACGCTTATGCTTTCATTTCAAGTATGATGACAGATCCAACTGCGAGGTGCATAAAAATTTAGACACTTATATCACCTTCAATTAATAAAGAAGAAGAAGAAGAAGATGTAATGATGATAGAAAGTGGCGAAGAAGAACCAAGAGGCAATATTGCAGATTGGCGAGCAGAGCTCCATGCATATTTGGCGAGAGGAGAAATACCAAGAAATATATTAGAAGCACACAAGTTGAAAAGTCGTGCAACAAATTATGAATTAAGATATGGAGTATTATATCGCAAATCTTTCAATGGGCCATCACTTAGATGCTTGACAAGGGAAGAAGGAGAAAATGTGCTAAAAATGTTGCATAGTGGGGATGCTGGTAATCACATCGGAGGGAGATCTTTGGCATACAGAACAAAAATGCAAGGCTATTACTGGCCGTATATGCATGAAGATGCGAAACAACTGTCAAGACGTTGCGAAGATTTCCAGCGACATGGAAGAAAGATACATGCACCAGGGGCACCATTATCATCTTCAACAAGTGTGTGGCCTTTTGGAAAATGGGGCTTAGATATTGTGGGGCCATTTGTACCAGGATCAGGGCAAAAGAGATACTTAATTGTCACAACAGATTACTTCACAAAATGGGCAAAAGTAAAAGCAGTACAACATATCCGCGACAAAGATATATTTACATTCATATTTGAAAATATTATTTGCAGATTTGAAATTCTAGCACAGTTGGTGTCTGATAATGGAAAGCAGTTTGAGGGGCAGAACATAGAACTACTACTCAATGCATTTAAGATAAGCTGTGGAAAATCTACTCCTTTATACCCACAAGCTAATGGTCAGGCTGAGGCAACTAATAAGACAATCGCAGACATCTTAAAAAAGAAGCTAGAAGGATACCATAAAGCATGGTGTGAACAGATCCATAATGCAGTCTGGGCTTACAACACAACTAGAAGAGAAGCAACGGGGATGACACCTTTTTGTTTAACATGTGGTGTTGAAGCAGTATTACCAACGGAGGTTACTATTCCTACAACAAAAAGAGAGGCTTGGGAAAAGAATCTTAGTGCTGGAATGATTCTAAATAAACTTGATGAATTGGAAGAGAAGAGAGAAAAGGCTTTACAACATATGAAAAATTATCAGCGAAGATTAGCTCGCGAGTACAACAAACGTGTCAAAAAAACGTGAATTCCAACCAGGTGATTTAGTGCTGCGAGAAACACCAGGTTACCAGCGAGAAAATGGTGGTAAATTGGAGAGAAAATGGGATGGACCATATATTATTAAAGAGATAGTTGGAACAGGGGCATATAAATTGATGGATCCAGAGGGAAAAGACGTCGGTCAAAGACGCAGTAGACCATGGAATAGATTATATCTAAAGAAGTATTACCAATAAGGATTTTTGAGAATGGGATTGTAATGATTATTGTCAGATAGTGAAGGTGAACAAAACTTTGCTTCATAAATTGTTGCAATAACATTCAAAATCAAAACAGAATAAGAATATGCGAAAATATCACAAGAAACGCGAATAAAATTTCGCAGAATGGGACGAACCTTTATGGCGTACACCCTAGTTAGTGAATAAAATTTCGCAAGAGGCAAATGTAAGACCTAAATTACGTCATTTAAGGGGGTATCTGGTTGCATGGCTCAAGGATAAGGTTATACCGCTACTGGAACTTGAGTCATGGAGATGTGGGGCTCAAGAAAGCCTATCCGGGAGAGGTACTTTGGATTTCCAACTATATATATAAGGTTATACCCTGGTTGGATGACCTAGGATCTCTTCTAAGGAGTGCAGAATATGATCAAGGCACCACGGTACACGGTTGAGCCAAGAGTTCCTGGGGCGGATGAACCTACCCTGGCCATTCTTGGCAAGTCTTGACTATGATGCACTCGGCCTGACGAAAACCCCGCTTAGGGTGCAGTCTCGTAAATATAAGCCATATAGGCAAAAAGGATAAGAGGCTAAGAAAACAACTGGTTGTTGGTAAATCCGGATAGGAGGAGCTAGTCTTGTATGGCCGATGTACGCCTCCTTGAAGGGGCAACCAGGGGGGATATAAGGGCGGTACCCTCCATTAGGGAGATTATAAGTGTCTTAAGACGCAAATGTCATGAGACTTCTTGCTCGCAAGAGTATTAAGGCTTGTCATATTTGTGCAGAAAATATATACAGAGGCAAAAAGCCAAGAGATGAGATAAGATGAGATCAATGGGTCATTGCATGAAAGTTTAAAGACGTCCTGCGATTTCATCGCAAGACGACAATGTCACGGGGCTTTATATTCGCAAGAATATTTAGGACTGTCGTATTTTTGCAACAAATTGACAAAATGCGGATAAGGAAAAATCAATGGGTCTTTACATGCGAATGAAAAGACGTCCTGCGATTTTGTCGCAAAAACAAAAATTGGCAAAATAAGACCTTTAACTAGGAAGGCAAAATAAGACCAATAGAATAGTTACAAACATTAACTGTTTTTGCAGGTAAATTTTGTTCATTGCGAGAAAGATAATGAGAATAATAATCAGAATTTCTCAAGATACTATTCGCATCACTATTCACAATACTATTCGCAGATTATTCAAAATTTCGCAGAGTAATTCAGAAATTCGCAGAAATTGAAGCAACATTTATTGCTTCTTATACTTCGTATAGTCCGATCAAGGATGGATATTTTATACCTCTTATCACATAATATTTTATACTTCAAGAATCTATACTTCATACTTCTTGATACTTCTTCAGACGTCACATGGATTCATTCCAAGAAAGATAATGAGAGGCAAGTATGGGACTTAATAAACGAAATATCATTATCTTCCTTGTAAATACTTAAAAATTTAGAAGAATAATTAAATCCCAAGGAGAACAAAATACATTGTTCACAAAAAGAGGAGGAGAAGATATAGTTCAAAAGAGTGATACTAAAGCTTAAGTTTCAATATTAACTTCGCCAGCTTTATCATTTTCACCAGCTCTGTCACCCTCGCAAGATTTCTCGCTTTCATTAGTATTCCCTTTGTCCTGGTTGACTCTAGCATCTTCTTCATTTAATTGATCATTAACAGTTGTTTTCTCACCAGTAGCTGCTTCTTTAAGAGGATTTTCTACTTCTTTTTCGCATGTCTCATAGCCAAAGTCATTGTTAGCAGGACGAGGAATTTCATCAGCATCTACTTCCAAAGTTTTAAATGTCACTGGGGGAAGAGAGTTAGACAGTAGAATATCATTCACAAGAACTTGAGCTTGTAGATGAAGTTGGCGAAGGAAAGCTTTATCCCGGTTTCTAATCTCCATATCCTTGAAATAAGCAAGGTAATTATATTCTCTTTCTGTTCGATCGCGGAAATGGGAAAAATGAGTAGCGAGAGAAGCATTTTCCTTCTGCAAAACATCAAGTTTAGAATCCAGAGTATTAACAGAAGACTAAAGCTTTCTCTCAGATTCTGCGTGGTCAAAGAAATTTAAAAAAAAAATGTTATAAAATGAGGAATTCGCAACAAGAAAATCACAAGAAAAATTAAGCAGAGGAAGAATGATTGAGGCAGTATAAATGACTACCTTCCTTTTGTGAAATTAGATTTTGAATTAAGGAAAAGTAGTTATTCTCCCATTGGTTCATTGCATCATCAAATTTATCTCTAACTAAACCCTTCAGGCGAGATCTTAGATTCTTTTCTTTAGAATGGAGAAAAGAGTTTTCTTTCGCGGGAGAGGAATAGGATTCTTCTAATTTGGTGTATTCTTCTTGGAGCTATTTTGCTTTTTCACTTAAAATTATTCTACCTTACGTAAGTGCATTTTTCTCAGCAATGGATGATTCAGTTATCTCTTTAAGTTCATTTTTCAGTGAATGAAGAGATTGTTCTTGATTATCGCACACTCTTTGAAGGGTAATTAATTTCTGCGAGTATATCTCTGTTTTACTTGACAAATCCCGGTTTTCTTGAGATAAGGTTTTGTTTTCATCTGATAAAGTTTCCATCGCCAAGTTAGCTTTGGTTAGAGAATAAGAGATTCGAGATATTTCACTACTTAATATATTGAGCTCCTGCACTAATTGAGCATTTTCTGCAGTGAGATTATTTATATGATCAATGGAGTACATGTGAAGATTGTATAATTGATTATATTGATCCATCCAAGCGTCTCTATCAGCGCGGGCATTTTCAGCAGCAGATTCAAATTAAAATCTTTCCAAGAATCGTTTCTGGTGTAAGTCTTAATATGCGAACAAAAGATTTTAAGAAAATTGAAAAGGGAATTGACAAAATTATTTATAAGAAAATAAAAAAGATAAAGAAGATTATACCTTTTAATTCATCGTTCTTTCTGCGAAGAAGATCGCAGTCAAGTGAGAGATTTTCCATCTTTTGGTTTTCAAGAAGAAGAGTACCACATTCTAGAGTCTTGGCTTGGAGAGCTTCTTTCAAGATTTCAATTTCTTTCTCCCTGGATGCTTGTGAATCCATCTTACCGGAACCAAAATATCCACTTAAAATCCCGCAGATGCTAGACTTAATAGGATCATCATAAGATCTCTTAACATCATCCAAGATATCAACCAGAGCCTTAAAAGCAATATCTATCCCATTCGCAGCTTCTTGCGAAAAAGTAAAAGATTCAGGTGAAGTAGTAGATATAATAGAAAGTTGATTATCATCCTTCACAAGAGAGATATCAGCGAGAGGATAAGTTTGAGGCAAACTAACAGTAGGGCTTGGAATGACATTAATTTGAGGAGAATTGGCTATAGGAGAAGAAGGAATTTTTCTCGCAGTAGAAGGTAAGACAGTAGATTCTATTGTGATATTCTCGCAGCTAGAAGGAAGAGGTACATTTTGTGAGAGGAGAGGATTACTCTGCGAAGATGATGAAGAAAAGTGTATGTAACCAATAGTAGGGAAAGGAATAGCAGTTTCAACAATCTTTGGTTGATTCTTTTGTTGGCGAGATTTCTTAGGAGGCCTATTGGAATTTCCACCATCCTGCGAATGACAATCAAGATAAGAAACAGAGGCAACAATATTTTTATTTGAATAGTAGTGTTTCTTACTACCTTGTTATTCATGAACTTTCTCCTTCTCGCACCCTCTTTGGGTGGTGAATTCTGGGAATTATTAGGGTTTTGGATTGTAATTCTCAAACCAGAAGTGCTTTTGATGAAATAACAAGCAGTATGGGAATTATATGAAGAACAAACAAATAAGATGATCTAGGAAAATAAAATCAGTTTCAGCAAAAAACTAACAGTAGCAGAAAGAAAATTAACCTTGTAGACCCCATGAAGATAAGGAAGAACATCAACAAGAAGATGAACTTGATAAAAAATAAAATCACAGACGATGAAGATTTGCAGAACAGAGAAGATAAAGACGAAGAAGAAGTGAAAGAAGATAATTATCTTTCCCAAATCTCCCTTAAATAGGGAAAAGAAGATGTCCGGTTAGACGTGTCGGTGGAAGAAGGAATATTCAATACGTGTAGATAATTAAGCGTGATTCATGGAATCCTGTCGGAAGAAGAATATGGAAAGATAAACAGTTGCGATATTTTAAAGAGTAATTTCTCATGATATTCTCTACTTCGCAGAAAATACATGAGAAGAGGCAAGATGTAGGATCAGAATATCGCAGCAAGAGCATTCTTGCGAAGTTTTCACTAAAGACACTGGCGAGCGTCGCAAAAAAGATTAAAAGAACGACGCAACAAGTAACGATGGTAGAAACATGAAGAAAATGTAAATGTAATGCGAAGAATAGAGTGTTTGTGAGGGTTAACATTATTGCACTCGCGAATATATCACAAGTTAGATTCGAAATTAAGGGATAGCTTATCTGTCTATGAGCTGTCATCCATTCTGTAATACCCTATATATAGGGGATGAGTAAATATGAGAGGGAGATATACAATTTTTGGAATGCTAAGAAAACTTTTAGGAGAGAGAGAATTCTAAACCAAGTGATTGTATTTTAATTTCCTTTTTCCTTTGTAATTTTCTAAGTGTCAATTAATAAAAATCGTTGTTCTTGATTAAGTGTTCATGGATTGATTGTGTAAATTCTTATGAGGAGTGTAGTGTGGGATTTCCTGCTACTACATTATTAATATTGTAGGCATATTTCCTTAGCCTACCAAGTTTTTGGCGCCGCTGTCGTGGACTCGGTAGCGGTGTGGTCGAAGTTTCTATCTTTACTTTACTAATTTCAGTTTAATTTATGTACATATTGTTTCAGTTGTAGATTAAAGCTTTTCTGTCATTAGTTTAAGTTAGTTATTTCCATCATCTGTGTATATAATTGTCATCGCATCTCTTTAGTATTTGATATAGTTGTTAATTTTGTTTCAGTCAAGTTTTCTGCATCATATTCTTGTTAGTTCTTTAGTATCCTTGTAAGTTTTTTTTTGTTTTCTGTAGCTTATTAGTTTACAGTTCATTGGTCCTTACATCCTGTAGCTTAGATAAGTTAACCTGTTAGTTTGTTGCTGTTTTTAGATCATAATTTGTAGTTGTTCATCAAGTGCATCTAATCACATTATGAATCTGTAGCCTGCTATAGTAGTGTAGCTTAGTTAGTCCATCTATCTACATACCCTGCATCTCTCTTAAAACCTTTTTGCCTTTTTTAGCTCTTTAGTGTGCTGTAAGTTAAAACTTTTTGTTTTAGTTGTTATTGTAATCCTTTCTTATCATGTGAGTTAGTAATAGCCTCCTACGTAGTCAGTCACATCTGTAATGTATTGCCATCAGTAAGTTAACCATTTCTTGTTTCTGTCATTAGGAAAACTTAGAGTTTTAGTTTCATTTAGTTGTTGTAGATAAGTTTTTGTATATAAGTGTCTAGATTTTAGTAATTAGTATAACTTAGTTAGTTCAACCATCTGTGTATATTGTAGTTGCCTGCATCATTATCAAGTAGCTTACCTTTTCTATTTTCCAGCCATCTATAGTAAAACTCTTTGGTGTACTCCATCTGTTACATAATATGCATCCTGTTGTTAGTATCAACTGTAGTTTTAAAGTTTTCAGTCTCCCGCATCTTTAGTTTACTAGTTTTCAGTTTCGTTTTGTACATATGTGTTTAGATTTTTTTGTTTTGTTTTTCTGCTATTGTAGTGTAACTTGTCCGCTTCTGTAGCTAGTTCTGTTTATAGCTCAGGTTGTAAATTTGTTAGGTCTCTGTTGTTTTTAATTTTCTTAGAATATAGTAAACCGTCTATATACTTCCATCAGTAAGTAGTCATTGTCACCTTGTTACTTCCTGCTACTCAATTAAATCTCAGTGCTTGGTGTATATGAACATTGAGTCTGCAAACCTGAACTTTCTACACCTCGACTGCATTGCAGCAGCATTCCTGAACTTTCTGCACTCATCGTGCTAGACGACTTTTGTGTAGTAGTAGGTGTTACTCAGGTCTGTATCTTTTTATTTCAATTATTTTACTATCATTGCAAGTATATGATCGAGTTAGTTTAGTCTGTACCTAATGCATTCTGTTGTTTAGTTTGTATATGTGTTAAATTTTTCAGTTACTTGTTTCTCTTTCAGCCTGTAGGATATTCCATCTATAGTTTTTACGACTTGCATTTAAGAATATTTTGAATCCGTAGCTTCTCTTTTCACTTTTATTGTTTTAGTAGTTGTGTATATTCTAGTATAACTTAGCTTTCGTAGTTTCTCATAAAATTCGCATCTGTAGTTTAAGCATATGAGGAAGTAGCTTTGCTAGTTCACTACTAGTTAAAAATCTCATCCCCCTGTAAAATATCATCTCACTCATTCTCGCATTTTATATGTTTTATTTCCCCATGTGTAGCTTGTCTATATTTGCATCCTGTGTTTTAACTCCACTCGATCCTGTTCAGATCATTCAATTAGTGATAGTTTAGTTTGTCAATGTGGTACACAGTATTGGTCTTGCTACTCTAGTTTGTTAACTGTCAGTAGTTTTCTTTGTTGACCTGCGAAATTCAGGGTACTAACACTTTTTGTTAATCTGCCAGGTACCTGTAATACTGAAGTATGAGCCAAGGACTAAGAGAAGAAGGAGCAGAACAATCTGTGGAAATTCTTAAACCCGGTTTTATACCGGCGGTATAATTCTTCAAAACTTGATATTTGTCTTGAATGATGACCATGTCTGCTCACTAAACCAGTGCTCACTGACCGTTGTCAAACCCCTGCAACATATAATTTTTTTGTGCATATGTGACATCTGAGTAACTTATCTATGTGCTTATCTCTGCAAAATACTGTGTTTTTATGCTTGCATAATCTTGATGCTCATTCACATAACCCTGAGTTTTTGAATTGTGTTGTGCTTGGTTTCTGAATTGAGTTGAATTTCTGATTAGATATATGATTGTTATAACATGCTGATTGATGCTCTGTCTTAAAAAAAAAGAAACATGTCTGGATTTTGGACTGGGATTAGGGATGAAAAATCATCGCATAAATCAATTAGATAACTTGCACAAGATTTTTACCAAAAACTTATTTTAACATTGGTAGACTTGTTGGTGGTGTGAAGCTTACATTGGTAGACTTATTTTAATGCATAATATAAATTAAAATCCCATTATTTTAACAGTTTTAACTTTGTAACAAACTTATAACAAATTTTTACCAAAAATTGTGTTTGGTAAAAAAAATTCAAAGAGCTTTTGGAGAGAAGCACTTCCATTTTATGTTTGCTTTTAAAAGCTACTCAACACTAGTTTTAAAAGAACACACCAAATTGGGGGATACATGGATTAATTGGGGGATATCTGCCGGCATGGTCGATGGGTTGCCGGCATTGAAAAACCATGCCGGAAATATCCCCCAATTATTCCATGTATCCCCAAATTAATTGTTCTTTTAAAAGCTAGAAAAACATGGACCCACATAAAGTAGATTCTCTATTTTAGCCTTGTTAATTTATTATAAATAATAAGTAATAATATTGTAATATATTCCTATTTTATCCTGTAATCTTGTACAATTTCGTTATATTTCTAACTTTTATTTTGTTCCTCTACTTTTTATTTTGTTCCCCAATTATTCCATGTATCCCCCAATTGATTGTTCTTTTAAAAGCTAGAAAAGCAGAAATTGTGGACCCACATAAAGTGGATTCTCTATTTTATTGGTGACACAACTGAGGTGGCCAAGGCTCTGAAGATTATACAGTCTGAAGGTATGCAACTAGGGTTGCATCTTAATATCAACCGGACGAAGGTTTTCTGGCCAACTGCTGATGTTAGAAGCTTTGATGAAGGAATGTTTCCCAAAAACATTGGTAGACTTGTTGGTGGTGTGAAGCTTCTTGGAGGCCCTATAAGCCTTGATTTACAGTTTTGTAGTGATATGGTTGTTACTAGGGTCAACAAAACCATTCAGCTTATGGGTTCCATTAAGAAACTCAAGGATCCTCGGTGTGAATTGCTTCTCCTACGCAATTGTGATGGCGTTTCTAAGTTATACTTCACCATGAGCACCACCAGGCCTCCGACGCTTCAACAAGGTATTGATATTTTTGATAAAGAGATTATGCTATTTTGGAGGCACCTTATGACCGGAGATGGAACAGGTTTTGGCCCTCTGCAGCAGCGTATCTCTACTTTGCCCATTAAGGAAAGTGGTTTGGGCATTTACATGATGTCAGACACAAGAAAATATTGCTATCTCACTTCTCAGAGTCATACCAGGTCAGTACAATGCATAATTCTCAATAATGTCGTATGTTTTGAGAATAGTCATAATTACCAGCAATCCTTACAGACCTTCGTTCAGGTTTGTGATTTACCTTCTTCCGTTAGCATTGAATAAAATCCCCCCCCCCATGCATACCCTGGCAGTTACCTACTTTGATGTGTTGATGAAGAAAATCCCGAACCAATTTACCTTGTCTGAGAGAGATTCGGTTTTGCGGCAATCCAACAAGATTAAACATGCGTAGGAGTACTTTTTGGGCGTACTAATTAGTGGGATGCAACAATGTCTTGGGCCTAGGCAGTTTAGAGTTGTGTTGTGTTATCGACTTGGTATCCCTCTTTTTCCAAAGGGTGGTTTGTGCTCTTGTTGTAAGCGAGATATGGACATTTTTGGCGATCATGCAATACATTATGCTAGTGAGGTTGGTCTCAAGTATCGGCATGACCTCGTTAGAGACGTTGTTGCTGATATGTGTTATAAAACTGGTGTGCATGATAGAAAAGAGGTGTCTTTGGGTCTTCTTTTGGATGGAAAATCCTTGAAACCTGCAGACATCCTTGTTTATGGTTGGGAGAATGGACATGATGCGTGTATTGATGTTACTGGTGTTTCACCTTTCACTACCGCTGCAGGGAGTGTTTTCGTACCAGGTCAAGCCATTGCCAATGCAGTTTCGCGAAAATGGAAAAAAACATTTGGATGAATGTGCTTCCCATGGTTACGGTTTGGGGGTTTTGGCTTTCACTACCTTGGGTGAACTCGGTGAAGGCTTTATAGTGTTTTTAAAGAGACTTAGGAATTTCCTGGCTAACCTTGATGCTTGCAGTGGTCATGGTAGTTTTCTTTTTCATATATTAAGTTTGGTTATTCAGAAATGTATTGGTGCCCACCTTGTTGCTAGGTTACCAACAACTCCATTGTAATATTTTCTCTTTATCTTTCAATAAAATTGCGCCTCTGTGGCCCCTTTTCATTATTAAAATAATAATATTTTCTTGAAGCAAACCATAATCATAAATTATTTGTTAAATGATAATAAAAATTATTAACAAATAAATAAAAATATTACGGGCCCTAGCTCAGCTGGTCATCCCCGTTCCCCAAAGTTTCATGCATTTCAGGAGGTCCCAGGTTCAAGCCCCCAATGGCGTAATATTTCAGGAATTAACATGGAAGGTAGTGTTAGTTTGCCTCCCTTGTGACACAATCTCATCCCCCCATCCGCTTCGGCTCCCTTGGATAGGTTACCCATGAGGCTCGCTGGTAGGTTAGCACAACAACCTGTTCAATTAATGTAGTAGTATGTTGTTAGAGCTTAGCTTGTTAGGCTTCCAACTAGTTAATGTAATACTCTTTATCCAATAATAAAAAATAGTTAAATGATATATTTTATTAAATATATTAAAATTAAGAATATAATTTATTATAATTATATTGTATTTAAAATTAATTTTTAAAGTATGTCTATTTTCGTCATTAATTACATCATCAACACTTTCAAATATTAATTTATTAAACATAATTTATAGTTTTGTTAATTCCATAATGCTTTTTAAAGAACGCGCAATTGGGGGATATCAAAACTAATTGGGGGATATGAATTACTTCCCCCACCCCATGATTTCGGCTAAGGGGTGACCAATTGATATGAAAGTACTAAAATACACTTTGGTTAATTAAAAAACTTTATGAAAATACTGTTATACCCTTTCCCCTAAAACATTAAAATCAAAAACGAAAACATATATCCCCCATTTCTAACATTAGTTCTGGTAGTCCTTTAGGTTTAGGTTTTCGTTTTTTTTTTGCTTCATCGTTCTTCAACCGTTCCTTCTCTGATTTTTTTTTCTTCATCGTTCTTCAACCAATACATATATCCCCATTTCTAACTTTGATTTATTTATTTATTTTACATTCGGTAGGGATGAAGACCATGCCGGAAGTAATGTAGACCATGCCAGTACTGAATTCCGGCATGGTTATTTATGATGAAGACCATGCCGATACTGGGTTCCTCAGTACCGGCATAGTTATTTAGGATGAAGACCATGCCAGTAATGAGTTCCGGCATGGTTATTTAGGATGAAGACCACGCCGGTACTGAGTTCCAGCATGGTTATTTAGGATGAAGCCCACGCCGGTACTGAGTTCCGGCATGCTCGAAAATTAGACTATCCATGCTGGTAGTCAAGACAAAAAAAAATCAATCTTCTGGATCCTTTTCTTCATGTTCCGGCATAGAAATTTATGCCAAAACCATGCCGGAAGTTGTTCCGGCATGCTCGAAAATTAGATAACTGTGCCGGAAGTGGACTGATTATAACAAAAAAAAAAGGTTTTGAAGATCAAAACCTAAAAAAATGAACCGCCCGGGATAGTGGCAAACAATTTTTTAAAATTTCCGACAAATGCCGGCACCGAGCTTTTTCAGCTGCAACAATGGTGGATTCAAAGAAGAAAAAAAAAATCAAATTTTCAACCTCTTAGCAGCAATTCTCTCATCACAATCATCTTCCATTTTCAAAAAAAAATGTCCACTCAATTTTTTTTTCCTCTCCTTCTACTCCTCACTCACACAAATTAAAATAAAAACACACACTAATCTATCCCCCAAATACTTAAGAATTTACTAATTATTATTAACCACAGTGGCGGAGGTAGAAAACATAGGTAGGGGTGGCTTGAAATCTAATTAGAATGGGTGGGGGTGGCTTAAGCCTATGGTTTAGGCTTGATCAATTTTTGCCAAACATAAAACCAAGGTGAAAATTCAAACTTTTCTTAACTTTGGGCTTGCTTAAGCCAGCCCAAGTCTATGACTAGTTCCGCCCCTGTTAACCACTAAACATGATTAGTGAGGGCTAGATTAGGAATTGATAAAATAATTACATAGGGGGTCACCCACAATTGCTATTAGGACACCGTTTTTGTCCTGTAGATATATCCCCCAATTGCTCGTTCTTTTTAAATTGTAGTTTACCAAACAACTTACCGCTTTATTTTCACAGCACAACACAAAGTCACTTTTCTAAAACTCATAAGGAATACCAACTCACCTTAAAAATAAAAAAGATAAAAACTTATTGTCATTTAAACTATAATTTGTTTACTATATAACCCATTCTTCATTATCGGTGCCCAAATAACAATATTATGCTTCCTATAATCTCCTTAATATTGCACCTAAGATCCGGAGGTATGTCAATCCAACGGCAAAAACATCGCAGGACCGCATATTACACGTTTAAGTTTCCACCAATATCTCGTCCCTTTGCAATTCTAGAGAAGACAAACTAATGGTTGTGGCCATGAGAGTGGGTAACTGATAACTATTCGATGGTTACTTATAAGATCAGCTAAACACTAAGTATGCACAAACGCAATATAAAGTGCGAGTTCATTTATATTCAGTGTCCCACATCTCTTGTGTGATTATCCAGTTTCATACTAAATTTGTGCAACATTATGTAACCCCTATGGATGTGAAGAGAAATACTACATATTTGTGCAACTTAATGAAAAACTTCTAACTGCTTGACATGGTGAACTACATCTCTACTGATAAATGGTGCATTTTGAATTACCAATTCGCAACGTTTACCAATTTTAATTATAAACGACAATTTTTAGTGATAATTTTTCAAATGATAAATGTCGAACGACACCCTATTGGTGTAAGAATTCAGATATGAAAAAGATTAACAGTAAAAATAAGCATTCTCATAGTTCCACAAAAAGTGAGTCCTGCTAGACCACTACACCGACTTTTATACAGCTCCTAGCACAACAATCGATGAGAACCTCTTTGCGGAAATCAATCCCAGACTAACACCTAGGCAATGCGATTCTCTCATTGCAGAAGTAACCGAAGTGGAAATCAAACAAGCACTCTTCTCTATAAATTCGGAAAGTTCCCCTAGACCTGATGGTTATACTAGTAAGTTCTTCAAAACATTTTGGGATACTACTGATACACAATTGATTGCTATGGTCCGCAGTTTTTTCAACTCACTCAACATTCACCCACTTATGAACCATACCAATATTACTTTAATTCCAAAAGTATAACATCCTTCAAAACCATCACAATTCAGACTTATAGGACTTTGAAAAGTCACGTATAAAATTATTGCCAAAATTTTAGTCAATCGAATTCGACCGCTGCTTCCTTTTTTGATAAGCCCTATCAGAGTGCTTTTGTTCCCCAAAGTTCGATACACGATAACATTGCAATCGCGAGAGAATTGTTTCACCATATCTAAACCTCCACCCGCATAAATGACCCAAAAATTGCACTAAAATTAGATATTCAGAAGGTTTATGATAGCATAGTGTTAGAGCACTGCTCGGTCGAACTCGCATGCATTTCTATCTCAAGCATGTTTTTCAATGTTAGTGATCAAAACTATAAGTCTTGATTTCTAGTATACTATAGCTAATGTCTCGGACTAGGATAGAAAGTGTAGTTGAGCTCAAGAACTCCATGGAGATCATCATACAAGTCGAAGAACTACTCAAGGAACTGGTGGAACTTCATCGACTAAAAGGTATGTGGAGACTTGAACTTATCTATCACTCAAAAGTCTATTTACTATATCTCCTATCTTGAGACAAAAGTTATTTTGCTATATAGACTTTGATTATACACATTTGCTATTTCAAGCCGAGTTTATCTCGTTTATCTATTTCTCGAAATATGTGTTGATAAGATTTTGCTTTGTCCAAGTTCAACTTTACCTAGTGACACAAGTCATGTTATGTTTCAATCACTTTGAAAATGGCTTTGACGAAAAATAGTTTGTGAATAACAACTATATATAACGTCCTCTAAAAATGTTTCAATGATTGAAATGAGAGTTTAGATTATATAACCATTGTTGGATATAAGCATTGTGTGGTAACACATATATGTATAAGTCCTAATTCCTTGAACCAAAGTATGCGTACTTTGTTTATCAGGAAAACCAGAAAAAGAGTTGTGAGCTCAGTCCGCGAACTGGCAGAAGTTCTCTTCCCGAGAAAATATGTTGGAGTTTGTGAACTCCTTCCGGGAACTTAAGTCTGTGAACTAAGTCCGCGTCTTGAGTTGGTTATATCTAAAGACGATTTTTTGTGAACTTATATTTATATTAACCAAGGAATGCAATTTGAAAACCGTGGCTATAAAGTTCATGAATTGATTCGAGTGAATCAAATCGTTTTTGATTCGATTATGTCTTGTATACTTCTATAAGATTTCCTTGTAATCGAACAACTCTCTAACTAGTTCATTTGAGTCATTTGAACTAGTTATGGTGAAGAAGAATAAGGTTGATATGAAAGTGCTCATTTGGATAAACTTTTGGTTAACTAATGTTGAACCAACAAATATACAAGTTTGGGTACGGTTACACAAACCTAAAACGTGCATATCATTTATGTGTAACAAGCTAAGTTTTTGATCCAACGGTTGAAAGATATTAGCTTGAATCTAATCAGTTTTTCATCTAACGGTGAATATTGAATGTTTTGTTACTAAGCTAACATTGATTGCAAACCCTGATTTGTAAGACTATATAAGGGAGAACTCTAGCAACTGGGAAACCTAATCCCCACACCTCATGTGTGATACTAGTTGTATTAGCTAAAGTCGATTTTCCTTTAACCTTAGGTTTCTTCTCGAGACCCTATAGGTTAACGACTTCAAGACTTCATTGGGATTGTGAAGCCAGACCGATACTACTTTCTCGTAGTTGTGTGATCTGATCTTGCTGATTTTATCATGTTGAGTAGAATCGTAATGATTGGCTTAGGATTAATATCTCTGATAGGCAAGATATAAAATTAGTCACAAACATCTTTGTCTCATCGTTTGTAATTCCACAATATTTTCTTTCGTCGTTTCGATTAAGATTATTGTGAGGTGATTGATAATACTAGGATGTTCTTCGAGAATATAAGACCTGGTTATCAATTGGTTCATGTTCACCTTGATTTATCAAAAAACGGAACAAAACTTATAGGTATATCTGTGGGAGACAGATTTATCTATTATCGTAGACTTTTTATGTGTGATACAGATTTGTTTATTAAAGTCTTCGACTTTGGGTCGTAGCAACTCTTAGTTGTGGGTGAGATCAGCTAAGGGAATCAAGTGCGTAGTATCCTGCTGGGATCAGAGACGTAAGGAGCGCTACTGTACCTTGGATCAGTGTGAGATTGTTTGGGGTTCAACTATAGTCCAGACCGAAGTTAGTTTGTAGTAGTCTAGTGTGTGGCGGCTTAATACAGTGTGTTCAATCTGGACTAGGTCCCGAGGTTTATTTTTCATTTGCGGATTCCTCGTTAACAAAATTCTGGCGTCTGTGTTATTTATTTTCCTCATCATATTTTCTTATATAATTGAAATATCACAGGTTGTGCGTTAAGATCAATCAATTAGAATATCTGACCTTTGGTTGTTGATTTACATTGATTGACACTTGAACATTGGTATTTGGTACCGTTCAAGTTATTTCACATAATAATCAGGCTCACAGATTTCTATTTGTTCGATTTTCTGATTGCATTGTGAAATAGAGATAATAGAACTCTTTGATATACTTTATTAAGATTGAGTCTAGTTGATTCTCTTGAAAGTATATTGGAGTTAGTCCATATAGATTGCTAATCGAAATATTGGGTATGGTTGTTAGACCCCCGCTTTTTCACTTAGACTGGGGCTTCATCAAAATGGCGCTCACCAAGCTCGGATTCCCGGCAATATTTGTGGAGTACATAATGTTATGCGTCACCACATTCACATACCCAATCAGCATCAATGGCACACCCCACGGTTATATTTCTCCGATAAGAGGCATTAGACAGGGAGACCCGCTATCATCCTGTATCTTCATTATTTGTGCGGAAATTCTCTCCACCAACCCGGGGAACCTAAAAATTGGCAAAAACATATTATAGGGACAAAATATCGCAAGATATTGGGTTACGAATATAGTAACAAATACAAGAGAAAAGTTTCGCAAGATAATGCGATAATAGAAGAAACACGGGAAAAGTGTGAAAAGATTACGAATATAGAATAAATTTACGAATAGAAGTCACGATACTTCGCAAGCTATATACAGTTGTACAGATTTCACTATATATAGTAGTTTAAATGTTAAATTTGGGGAGGTTCTTTAAGTGAGTATTAGAAAAATTCTTAGGAGAGAGAACAGAGAAAGTTGTAACTTTTCTAAGTTCCATTAACATACTTCTTTGTAATCAGTTGAGAATATTAATTAGTAAATTGTCATTTTTCATCAAGAACTTCTTAAAGTTTTATGAATTCTACTGAGGGTGTAGTTGTAGGATTTCCTGCAACTACATAATTGGCGCTAGAAACAGGGACCTGAAGATTGATATAGCAGAAATTTGAAAGAGTTTTGGAAATTTGAAAATCAAAATGGAGTCAGTAGATGAAGATTGCAAAATAGAAGAATGTAATATGATCACAAAAATAATGATTGGTGAATTTCATAACAACATGAAGGGAAGGATACACAAACGAGATTGTAGAGGAAGAAAGATCATGGAAGTGGAGAAAATAACAACTTTGAAAGAATGGGAAAAGCAGAAAATCATATTTTAAGTAGCATAAATCCCAAATGAAGACTTGAACCACACTTCACCATTAGTAGTCACAATTATGATCATGCGAGAAGAAAAGAAAACTACAAAATCTATAGAAAAATGGAAATTAAACCGAGTTTTGATTGATACAGGGAGTTCTGTTGATATTATATTCTATCATGCACTTAAGGGGATGGGGATTAAAGATGAAGAGATCACAAATTCAGAATGTCTTATCCATGGATTGGGAAAATCTACAACAAAATCCAAAGGTGAAATAATGTTACGAGTACCGCTGGGAGAAATCGAAACACACATAGTTTTATGTGTGGTAGATATGGAATCTCCATATAATATGCTTATGGGAAGACCATGGATTCATGCGATTAAAGTTGTTGCTTCGACATTACATTAGTCAATTAAGTTTCCTACACCAAGCGGAATACAAGAAATAAAAGGAGATCTTGATAGTGCAAAATTTTGTTATCAGATTGAAGTAAAACAGTGTGGAGGGAGAGCAAGAAAGAAACAATTTCGTAGAAAACTTGCGAAAGAAGCGAAAAAGGAAGAGGAGTTCAGAGTGTATACAATAAGAGCAAGAGAGGGAAAAGGAATACCAAGTGAGATCCCAGAAAAAGAAGGAGAACCAGTGAAGGTAATCAAAGAACCAACACCTATGGGAGAGCAAATTCCTAGTTACGTTGCAGCAGAACCAACCAAAGAAATAAATATTGGAATTGAAGAGGAGCCTTTAATCTTGCGAATTAGAACTAAGATGGACGAAGAAGAAGAGAAAAGAATTATTGATCTCTTACGAGAATACAAAGATATATTTGCAGGAAGAGTAGATGAAATACCAGTAATTGATTCATCAGTGGCGTGTCATAGATTGAACATAGATAAAAGCGTAAGACCATTCAAACAAAGAATAAGAAAGATCTCGCAAAATTATCATGCACAAATAGAAGAAGAATTACAAAAGATGCTGGATGCAGGAATCATAAGAGAAGCAAAATACCCAGAATGGATTGCGAATATGGTCATTGTTCAGAAGAAGAATAAAGGGGTAAGAATTTGTATAGATTTCACTGATCTAAACAAAGCCTGTCCCAAAGACAGTTTTCCATTGCCAGACATACCACAAATGGTGGAATCAGCTGCAGGTCATGATAGAGTCACTTCACTTGATGGATATAAAGGGTATAATCAAATATCACTCGCATAAGAAGATCAGGAACATACTTCCTTTTTTTCTCCAAGAGGTTTATATTGTTATGTGAAGATGCCATTTGGTTTGCGAAATGCGGGTGCTACATATCAACGAATGGTTGAAAAGGTGTTCGCAAAATGGATACATAAAACTTTGGAAGTATATGTAGATGATATGTTGATAAAAATCAAAGAAGCCAAAGATCATGTGCAAGATTTGAAGGAAATATTTGAACAAATGAGAAAGTTCAACATCAAATTAAATCCTGAAAAATGTATAATTGGAGTTGCGTCTGGGAAATTCTTGGGATATATAGTATCAAAGGAGGGAATACAAGTTGATCCAGAAAAAATACAAGCAGTTCGTGACATGCCAACACCTGCAATGGTAAAGGAAGTACAAAAGCTAAACGGGTTCTTGGCTTCACTTGGAAGATTTATTTCGCGAATGTCAAATAAGTGCAAACATTTCTTCAACATAATAAAGAAGGGAGCAAAATTCAAGTGGACTAATGAATGTGAAAAAGATTTTCAAGGAATCAAAGAATATCTTGTGAATACATCCATATTATAGAAACCAGAGAAAGATGAAGAATTATTGGTATACCTCGCAACAACTCAATATGCTTTAAGTGCAGTTCTATTACGAACAGATGCAGGAATAGAAAGGCCCATTTACTACATCAGTAAATTTTTTAACACAACAGAGAGGCATCATTTAAGTTGCGAATATACTTTCAAGCGCATGTGATAAAAGTGGTAACCAAAGTCCCAATTGAGTCAGTCATGAAGAACACAAAAAGATCAGGAAGAATAGAAAGATGGAATGCACAAGTAAACCATTATAAGATAAAGTATGAAGTGTTATCATCGCAAAATGCACAAGTTGTCGCAGATTTCTTGGCAGAATTTCCTTTGGAAGAAGATGAGGCAGTAGAAGAAATGATGGATATTGAAGAAGAATTTGGGAATCCAAAAGATCTATTAACATAACCAAATAGATGGGAAATTTTAGTAGACGGATCATCCAACAGTGAGGGGAATGGAGTAGGAGTTGTGTTGATTTCACCAGAAGGAGAAAGAATAGCATTCTCATTCATACTAGAATTTGCATCCACGAACAATGAAACAGAGTACGAAGTTGTAGTGCATGCATTGAAGATCGCAATAGAAAAGAAGCTCGAAAGTATAAGAATAACAAGTGATTCTCAGCTGGTAATTTGTCAAATTAAAGTGGAATATACCACAAATGAGTCTTCTTTGAAGAAATACAAGAAACTCGTTGATGAATTATCTGCGAAGATACCAAAATTAAAATGGAGGCATATAACAAGAAAATGCAATCGACTCGCAGATGCTTTTGCATTCATTCCAAGTATGATGACAAACCCTAATACAAGAAATATCAAAATCCAGACAATTTAACATCCTTCAGTGAATAAAGAAGAAGAAATTGAGGAGGCAGTTGCGATGGAAGTAGAAATGGAACTACCAGACGACATCGCAGAAGATCTCGCAGATTGGAGAAAGGACATTCATGCATATCTCGCAAAAGGGGAAATACCCAGGAACAGACTAGAAGCACATAAATTAAAGAGTCGTGCAACAAATTATGAGTTACAAGAAGGAATTTTATACAGAAAATATTTCAGTGGACCACCTCTCAGATGTTTAACTCGTGAATAAGGAGAAAAAATATCGAAGATGTTACATGGAGGAGAAGCTGGTAATCATAGTGGGGGAAGATCTCTAGCTTATAGAGCAAAAATACAAGGATATTATTGGCCTTATATGCACACAAACGCAAAATTGTTGGTGAGACGATGCAAAGAATGTCAACGACATGGGAAAAGAACTCATGCACCAGGGGGACCACTAACTTCTTCAACAAGCTGCTGGCCTTTAGGGAAATGGGGATTGGACATTGTTGGCCCATTTTTACCTGGATCTGGGAAGAAAAGATACTTAATAGTCGCAATAGATTATTTTACGAAGCTCGCAGAAGTAAAAGCAGTACAACATATTCGCGATAAGGATGTTTTTACATTCATATTTGAGAATATCATTTGTAGGTATGGAGTTCCAGCACAATTAGTATCCGACAATGGGAAAAAATTTGAAGGGCAGAATATAGAGATGTTACTAAGTGCTTTTAGGATAAAATGTGGGAAATCAACTCCATTATATCCACAAGCTAATGGACAGGCAGGGGCAACAAATAAAATAATCGCAGATACAATCAAAAATAAATTAGAAGGACATCTCAGAGGGTGGTGCGAGCAAGTGCCTAGTGCAATCTGGGCATACAATACAACTAGAAGGGAGGCAACTGGAATGTCTCCTTACTATTTAACATATGGATTAGAAGCAGTATTTCCAACAGAGGTTGTAATTCCGACAACAAAGAAAGAATCTTGGGAAAGAAATTTAAGTGCAGGGGTGATATTAAATGAACTGGATGATTTGGAAGAAAAAAGGGAAAAGGTGTTGCGACATATGAAAATTTATCAGGAAAGATTAGCTCGAGAGTATAACAAGAGAGTTATTGAACGTGAGTATCAACCAGGTGATTTGGTCATGCGAGAAACACCTCCCTACCAGAAAGAAAATGGAGGAAAACTAGCACCAAAATGGGATGGACCATATGTCATTAAAGAGGTTGTGGGAAGTGGAGCTTATCGGCTGATGTATCCAGAAGGGAAAGACATGGGTTTAAGACTTGGTCGACCCTAGAATAGATTGTATTTAAAAAGGTATTATCCATAAAACTCATGATAATTTTGCGAATATCATTTGCTCCTACAGAAACTACCAAAATTACAAATTTTAAAATTCTTATTGCGATCAGCTTTCATTAAAGAAAGATGCAAAAATTTATTTGCGATCAGCTTTCATAAAAGAAAGCCGCAAACTGTGATCAACTTTCAAAAAAGAAAGAAAGCCGCATAAATTTTACACAGGCAAACCTTTGTGATGTACACCCTAATTCGCGAAGCAACATTTCGCAAGAGGCAAAGTCCTAAAGTACATCATTTAAGGGGGTACCTATAAGCATGGCTCAGGGGAAATAGAACACCACCACGGAACCTGATTACATGGACATTATGGGGTACATAACCCAAAAACGGGGTACCTATCCGGGTAAGACACCTTGGATTTCTCAACCTAATCTTGCGATGTAACATGATTTAGGTTGGGCGACTAAGGCATACTGTCTTTCCCAAGAAGTTCAGAAAACGGTCAAGGCGCCGAGGTACACGGTTGAGTCAAGAATGTCGGATGGGTTTGAAGCACATCTGCCATTCTTGACAAGTCTTGGCAAATGATGCACTTGGCCCAAAGATACCCCATAGGGTGCAACCTCGTAACTATAAGCCCTATAGGCAAAAATGATAAGAGGTTGCGAACAAAATCTGGTTGTTGGAAAAACCGGATGGGAAGAGCTAACCTTGTATGGTCGATGTACGCTTCCTTGAAGGGGCAACCAAGGGGAAGATAAAGGGAAGCACCCTCCATTAGGGAGCTGATACGTGATATAAGACGCAAATGTCACGAGGCTTTTTGTTCGCAAGGAAGTCTAAATTTAAAGATGCGTAGCCTTGTGTAACCTTTTTGTGTTCAATGAAGTCTAAATTTAAAGAAAATAAAACTCTTTTTTATACTAAATTTACGACTGACATAGTCAAGCTATGAAAGATTCTATCAGCGAGTGTGTTAACAAAATACCTTCTGAACTTAAAAGAATTATAACTTCACAGATGATATTCCCTTCTAACTGGCTTCCAACGGAAATTCGATACTCTAGGTTTTAGGATCGGATGTCATTTGGAGAAGAAATCATTGTTATGAAATCCTTGAATTCGTATCGAATGACCAATATTTTAGTTTCCATCGATATCAGAAATTGTTTGGAATTTGTTTGCAATTTTTAACACCCAAACAAACAAACACATCACCGCAACTTGTGGCCATTAGTGAAAAAGAAGGGTTCTAACAACCTCACCCAATATTTCGCTTAGCAATCTGTATTGACTAACTCCAATATAATTTCAAGAGAATCAATTAGACAGTTAGATTCAATCTTAAGGAAAATATATCAAACAGTTATATCTCAATTTCTCGATTCAATCCGCAATCAAACAAATAGGACTTTGCGAGCCTGATTGAATACAAGAGAAATAACTTGAACGGTACCAAAGACCAATGTTCAAGGATCAATCAATTTAAATCAACAACCAAAGGTTGGATTTACCAATTGATCGATTCAAAGCACAACCTGTGATATTTTAATTATATAACAAAATATAATGTGAAAAAGAAATAACACAGACACCAGAAGTTTTGTTAACGAGGAAACCGCAAATACATAAAAACCTCGTGACCTAGTCCATATTTGAACACCACACTGTATTAAGCTGCTACAGACACTAGCCTACTACAAAACTAACTTCGGTCTGGACTATAGTTCCTTAAGTCTCTGATCCTAGTAGGATACTACGCACTTGATTCCCTTAGTTGATCTCACCCACAACTAAGAGTTGCTATGACCCAAAGTCGAAGACTTGATAAATAAATTTGTCTCACACAGAAAAGTCTATTGAATAGATAAATATGTTTCCCAAAGATATACCTACGAGTTTTTGTTCCATCTTTTGATAAATCAAGGTGAATAGGTACCAGTTGATAACCCAGACTTATATTCCTGAAGAATAGCCTAGTATTATCAATCACCTCACAATAATCATAATCGAGTAACGAAACAAGATATTGTAGAATCATAAACGATGAGACGAAGGTGTTTGTGACTACTTTTCTATCTTGCCTATCAGAGATATAAATATCAAACCAATCTTACGATTGTACTCAATCATGATAGAAAATAGCAAGATCAGATCACGCAACTATAGAGAAAATAGTTAGGTCTGGCTTCACAATCCCAATGAAGTCTTCAAGTCGTTAACCTATAGGGTCTCGAGAAGAAACCTAAGGTTAAAGGAGAATCGATTTTATCTAATACAACTAGTATCACACATGAGGTGTGGGGATTAGGTTTCCTAGTTGCTAGAGGTCTCCTTTATATAGATTTCAATCTAAGTTACCTTGGTAACAAAGCATTCAATATTCACCGTTAGATGAAAACCTGATTAGATTCAAGCTAACATATTTCAACCGTTATATCGAACTTAGCTTGTTATACACAGATAAAATGCACCTTCATTTAGGTTTAGGTAACCGTACCAAAACGTGTACACTTAGTTGGTTCAACAATACTTAACCAATGGTTAGCCATATGAGCACTTTCATATCAACCTTATTTATCTTCACCATAACTAGTTCAAGTGACTTAAATGAACTAGTTAGAGAGTTGTTCAATTGCTTAGATCTCATAGAAATATACAAGACACAATCGAAGCAAAATCAATTTTTATTCACTTGAATCAATTCATGAACATTATAGCCACGGTTTGCAAAGATTGTGTTCCTTATTATATAAATGTTTTAGTTCATTAACAAACCGATTTTAGAAAGTAATTGTCAGAGCAGTGCTCGGTCGAACTCGCAAGCGTTGCTATCCAAAGCTTTTTGTCAAGTTTAGTTGCCAAAACTATAAGTCTTGATTTCTAGTCTACTTATAGCTAAGTCTCGGACTAGGATTGAAAGTGTAGTTGAGCTCTAGACTGCACGGCGTTCATCATACAAAGACAAATAACTACTCAAGGAATTGGTGGAACTTCATCGACTAAAAGGTATATGGAGACTTTAACTTATCTATCACTCAAAAGTATATCTACTCTATTGTAGTTACAGGAAATCCCACAACATACCCCATATAATATTATGATAATAATTTCTAGATCTAAATCTATTTCCTAACCAAAATAAAGATTAAAATGCTAAAATTATAAAATAAGACACAAGATTTACGTGGTTCGACCAATGTGATCTACATCCACGGGGTTAGGGTTCTTCACTATGATTATTGAAATTACATTTGGGTTACATGAAGACTCCATTAATGAGTATTTGGAGCTCTAGATTTAGTTTTTGGGGAAGAGATGATAAAGAAAAATAAATTTCTCTCTCTTACAAAAAATATCTCCCAATCGGAATGTGTTCCTCCCTTTTCTCTCTCCCGCTCTTATCTTTATATAGGTGTTTACATAGTGTATGACAACTCACATACAACTCATATTCCCCCTATTTTAGGATCCCTTAATACATTATCGCAATATCTCTCCATAATTTCGCAGTCTCTCTCTCTTGCTATGTTCTCGCAAGCTTTCTCTATAATTTCACAAGGTCTTCATGTCTTTCTCATGTTTTATGTTGTCGTTGTCTATTACGTCACTTCTGTAATTAATTTGCGACATTTTCAATGTGTGGTAGAAGTTTTTGCAAGAACGTTGTTGTTGCGAGATTATGCTCCTACATTTTGCCTCTTTTTTCTTGAATATTGCTTGAAGAGGGATATTTAAGAAAAAATCCATTGTTGTAGTAGTCTTTGATCTTTGTTGATGAAGGAACGAGCAAAAGAATACTGGACTTGAAAAGTACGTACTTGCCCCTATTTTTTGCGAAGTTCCGAAGCTTTGCGAAGTAAATAAGAAGTATCATCTCTTGGAGTATGCGAAGTATGAAGTATCCTTAAAGAAGTATAAGAAGTACTTAATTCTCGAAATATAAGAAGTATCCCTCCTTGAATGAGAGTGATAAGTATTGCCTCTGTTCATGTGAAATTATTACTCCATTTTTGGTGAGACTTTTTGTTGTTCATTAGTGAACTTCCACTTTGGAAATGATTCTTGCCGAGAAGATAAAGAACATGAAATGTTTTCTTGGTAATCCATAGTTGCCTCTGTTCTTTATCTATGAGGGTAGAATTCTTGTAAAAGTGTTGAATGAGCAAATTGCTTCTCTATTCTTATATTGCCTCTGTCTTATGTTTTGTGTTTATGCTATAGTATAATCTCTTTAAGTTGCTTATAATTGTGCGAAATAATCTCATCCTGCAAAATAACCATATTCTGCGAAATTCTGACATATTCTTTGAAATTCTGAGTAATCCTGCGAAATTCTGAATAACCTTGCGAAATTATGAAATTCTCTGCGAAATTCTAAAGAACTCTGCGAAATTACGAAGTACTTTGCGAAATTATAAAGTACTCTGCGAAATTATGAAGTATTCTGCGAAATTATGAAGTACTCTGCGAAATGATGAATAATATTCCTGAGAGATTCTGAATAGTATTGTGAATAACCCCGAATAATCTTGCGAACTTCTGAATATTTCGTAAATTTTTGTAAAATACTTGTGCAAATTTAATGCTTATGTGATGATTATGTTATGAGATGTGTATGCAATGTTTATGCCTTGAAATGCTTTAATGATGCGAGTATCATGCTTGTATGATGATAATGCTTATCAATTGCAATGTATATCTAATGTTTGTGTTACTTAGCTCATTTTGCCTCGGTAAAATTGATGTAGCTTTAAATCGCTTCCATTCTTCATTTCTCTGTTTTTGTCTCTAGTATATGCATTCCTCTTTGCATATTTATTGTTCTCGCAAGTTCATTTTTCCTCATATTTCTTGCTCATTGTTTTATTGTCCCCACTATTTATTCATGCACTATTAGTCTCACATAATATATAATATAATTAAAATATCAAAGGTGCATCATTTTCACTATCTTAATTTCATTTCAGTACATATGTTCGCAAGCTTGTTTGCTCACATATGATCATTTTCGCAAGCTTATTTGCTTACTTTCTTATGTGGTCTTATTTTGCCTTCCTAGTTAAAGATCTTATTTCGCCACGTTTCTTTTTTCTTTGCGACAAAATCGCAAGACGTCTTTACACTTTCATGTATTGACCCATATCTTGTTCTATCTCTTGTATTATGGCCTCAGCGGGATATTTTTCATGCGACAATATGACAGGCCTAAATATTCTTGCGAACATAAAGCCCCATGACATTGCCGTCTTGCGACGAAATCGCAGTACGTCTTTACATTTTCATGAAAAAACCCATTGATCTCATCTTATATTTTCTCTTGGATTTTTTCCTCTATATAATTGTTGCACAAATATGACAAGCCTTGATACTCCCGTGAGTAAAAAGCCTCATGAAATTTGCGTCTTAAGACACTTATCAGCTCACTAATGGAGGGTGCCGCCCTTATTTTCCCCTGGTTTCCCCTTCAAGGAGGCATACATCGGACATACAAGACTAGATCCTCCCATCCGGTCTTAACAAAAACCAGTTTTTTCCGCAGCCTCTTATCCCTTTTGCCTATATGGATAATGGTTATGAGACACCACCCTAAGTAAAGTTTTCTTCGGGCCGAGTGCATCATAGTCAAGACTCACCAAGAATGTCCAGGGTAGTTTCATACGCCCCGGGCACCCTTGGCTCAACCACGTACCTTGGCGCCTTGATCATACTTTGCACTCCTTAGGAGAGACCCTCGGTCGTCCAAATTTTAATATATATATAGTTGGAAATCCAAGGTACCTCTCCTGGATGGGCTTTCATTGACCCCAAATCTCCATGACTCAGGTTCTAGCAGCGGTATAACCTTATCCCTAATCCATGCAAAGAGATACCCCCTTATATGACGCACTTTATGTCTTACATTTGACTCTTGCAAAATTTTATTCGCGAACTAGGGTGTACGCCATAAAGGTTCGTCCCATTCTATTTATTTCTCTGCGAAATTTTCGCGTTTCTTTATTCTTTCATTCATTCTTTCATTTCTATCATTTCTTCCATTCACTCTTTCATTCTCATAATATCATATCATTTGAAGCGAAGTAAATATTCAAGAGAAATAAGAATTTAGATTAATATTCAACATTTCTTTTATCAAAAATTTTCATTTAATTGCAAGTTCAAATCGTTTTTTCTTTGTTTTGATTTCCTTTGTATAAATTGTTTCGTCTCATCCGATAAACATCTTTCATGGAAATGATCCTAATGAGGTCTTATGCAACCTGTTGATGGAAGGTCTTGCTAGCCTTTTGATGGAAGGTCTTATTTTGCCTCCTACTACTCTCCATGTTAGATATCATTCTCCTTTGAAACAAAGCAAATATTTAAGGGAAATATATAAATTGATCTGCGAGATATTGTTCTCGGTTTCTCTTGTAATTGTGAAATCTTTGTAATTCTGAAATCTCTATAATTCTTCAAATGTATCGCGTTTTGTAAACCAAATAAAAAATCTTTGAAATCTTAAAAATCTTCTTTGAAATCTTTTGATTATATCGCTTTTTGGAAATTAAATCAAAAATCTTTTATTGTGGTAAGTAAAATGTTCTAGGAAAGGGTACTTATCTCTTATGCGAGTTTTTTGAATGTCTCGCAGCAAAAAGAAGAGTGAGAGATGATACTTGAACCCTTGACCTGCCTCTTGCATTTTCTCGCAACAAACCAACTGTGCTAACCCTCTCTTGCGAATTAATCAAATATATTGTGAAGTAATCAAAGTTTAATTGTTCGAGAGACAATTATGTAGAAATTTCGCATAACAAAAATAAACTTGCGAGAAGCAAGAATTGATCCCGCGACATGATGCTTGCATTCATGCCTCCCAACCAACTGTGCTAGAGAAATTTCTCTGCGAAATTATCATGAACTCTCTTCTATGCGAAATAATCAAAGGCCCCGACTTGCGAATTTCTCATAACAAAAACAAATATGTGAGAGGAAAGAATTGATCCCTTGTCCTACTCCTTGTGATGTACCACATTGAACCATCTGTGCTAATCCTCCTATGCGAAATGTCTGTGCAAAATAATCATCAACTTTCTTCTGGGTGGAATATACCTGCGAAATTATCAAGGATTTCGCGAAAAAATATGCATGTGTTGGGACTTGAACTCGCGACCATGAACTCATTAACTTTGCAGATCACCAACTGTGCTTGCAGGCGAATTCGAACCTGTGACCACAAACTCATATACTGTTCTCTGAACCAACTGTTCAAGAACCTCTCTGCGAAATTAACGCATAACTTTTTTCCTTATTCTTTTATTCGCCAATGAAAATGAGAAGAAAATGAAAAATATGTATCTCTGCGAATTTGAACCCGTGACCTATTTGTTGCTCTCACAGCCTTGAACCATCTGTGCGAATTTCTGTTTGTGATAGAAATTGCAGCGTCTGCCTCTTATCTTCTCTTCGTCCCTCCTTAATTTCTTTCACATTTGCCTTCTTCTCCTGAACATAAAAATCTTCCACCGAAACTTTGGTTTTCTTCCTTAAATTCACCACAACCTATTTTTTTTTCTCCTACTCTTTTCATGTCTTTGAATTGTTGATGATGTTTACTCCCTGAAAGTGTAATTTCTTCCATGAAATTTCCATTTTTGAACCTAACTTTTTTAGATCTAGAAAAATATGAACAGTACCAAATCTTCATGGAAATCTCTTGAACCAATCAAGCTACATGAAGGATAAGTCCTTTACTCTCCCTGTTTCTAGCGCCAAAATATAGTTGCAGGAAATCCCACAACACACCCCATATAATATTATGATAATAATTTCTAGATCTAAATCTATTTCCTAACCAAAATAAAGATTAATGTGCTAAAATTATAAAATAAGACACAAGATTTACGTGGTTCGACCAATGTGATCTACATCCACGGGGTTAGGGTTCTTCACTATGATTATTGAAATTATATTTGGGTTACATGAAGACTCCATTAATGAGTATTTGGATCTCTAGATTTAGTTTTTGGGGAAGAAGATATAAAAAATATCTCCCTCTCGGAATGTGTTCCTCACTTTTCTCTCTCCTGCTATTCTCTTTATATAGGTGTTTACGTAGTGGATGATAGCTCACATACAACTCATATTCCCCCTATTTTAGGATCCCTTACTACATTCTCGCAAGCTCTCTCCATAATTTCGCAGGCTCTCTCTCTCTTGCTATGTTCTCGTAAGCTTTCTCTATAATTTCACAAGGTCTTCATATCTTTCTCATGTTTTATGTTGTCGTTGTCTATTACGTCACTTCTGTAATTAATTTGCAACATTTGCAATGTGTGGTAGAAGTTTTCGCAAGAGCGTTGTTGTTACGAGATTATGCTCCTATATCTATCTCCTATCTTGAGACAAAAGTCGTATTGCTGTATAGACTTCAATTATACACATTTGCTATTTCGATCCGAGTTTATCTCGCTTATATTTTTCTCAAAATATGTGTTGGTAAGCTTTCATTTTGGCCAAGTTCATCTTTACAAGTGACGAAACTCATGTTGGTTATTTCAATATCTTGAAAATTTATTTGATGAAAAATAGTATGTGAATAACCTCTATTTAACATCCTCTAAGAATGTTTCAATGATTGAAATGAGAGTTTAGAATATATAACCTTGAATGGATATAAACATTGTATGTGAACTCATACGTGTGTAAGTCCAAAATTCTTGAACCAAAATATGCGTACTTTGCTGCTCAGGATAACCGGAACTAAAGTCCGCATAATGCTGAAAGTTCACGTCCCGTGAATTTCTATTGGAGTTGGTGAACTGAAAACAAACTTAATCCTGGTTTTTAAGTATGCGTACAGGTATGCATACTTGAATGGGTTATTTTCTAAAAACGGTTTATTCGTGAACTTAAATTTATATAAACTAAGGAATGCATATTTGCAAACCGTGGCTATAAAGTTAATGAATCGATTCGAGCGAAACAAAATCGTTTTTCCTTCGATTGTGTCATGTATACTTCTACGAGATCTAAGTAATTTAACAACTCTCTAACTAGTTCTTTTGAGTCATTTGAACTAGTTATGGTGAAGATGAATATGGATGATATGAAAGTGCTCGTATGGCTAACCATTTGGTTAACTACTGTTGAACCAACTAGGTGTACACGTTCAGGTAGGGTTACACAAACCTAAATGGAAGTGCATTTCATTTGTGTATAACAAGCTAAGTTCAATCTAACGGTTGAAAGATATTAGTGTAGTTGCAGGAAATCCTACACTACACCCTTGTTAAGATTTCATAATAATCAACTCATATTTAAAGATTAAAAACTACTCTTTATCATTTAATTCTCAAAAATGTTTACAGAAGTGGAAGAAATCAAGAATACAACTATTCTCTCAGAGTTTCTCTCTCCTCAAGACTTTCTCAACTCTCTCAAATACATTATCCTTCTCTGAATCTATAGGAACCCTTTATATAAGAAATTACATAGTGGATGACAGCTAAGTTTTCCTTTTATTTCGGATTTACTCTTCGATCTTATCGCGACAGTTATAATGTCAACTCTCGCAAGCATTGTAACCATCGCAGAACAAACACGCTCTTCTTGTGCTTCTTCAATCGCCATTTATTATGTTATTATTTAACCTACTCTGTGACACTCGCAATGTTTTGTTGAAGAGCTCGCGGTATTCTCGCAGAAGTGTTGTTTATTTCGCGGGAATATCGTTGTAGCGATTTTCTGGTCCTACATCTTGCCTCTTCTCATGTCTTCTTCGCAAAGTGGAGAGGATATGAGAATCTCCAACTTTTCATAGCACTCGCAACTTCCTTTCTTTCCATGTTTTCTCCTCGACAAAACTCCAAGAATTTAGTTTAACCGCCTACACGTGTCGTAAATTCTTCTTTTTTACTGACACGTGTCTACTTAACGGGTCATCTCCTTTTGCCTATAAAAGGTAGAATTTGGTTACAGAACTAATTTTCTTCTTTGTCCCTTTGTCTTTTCGTTTTTCCATCTGCAACTTTTCTTCTTCTTCATATTCACATGTTACTGCTTTAATGGAGTCTTCAAGGTATGTGTTTTTCTGACATTACTAAATTCCATTTCGCTTACTTGAATCATGTTTACTCATATTTTACTAATCTTTTCTATTTGATTCTTCATGATTCACATACTATGTTTTTCTCTTCAGTGGAACTAACGCCCAATCTGTAATCCAAAACCCTAGTCTTCATAAGAAACTAGTTGAGAAGAAAAGGAATCCTGCGAGTCATAAGGTAGTAAGAAACATTTTGCTTATTCTTAACAAAATTGTTGCCTATGTTTCTTATCTAAGTTATTACTCGTAGGACGACGAGAATATCGCTAGACCTCGCAAACGATATCCCCAGGTTAAAACTCTTGAGGCTGATATTATCATTCCCAAATTGACATCTACGAGAGCAATTCCCATAGCTTCGCAAGTGGAACCTCCTTCTTCTGTTTGCGAGAACATCGCCGCTAGCATCCCTTTCTCCACTAACCTTTTTACAAATGAAGTTTCCAAAGCCGATGTCAATGAAATTCCCTCCAGCCCTTTATTACCTTAGATTGTTACCTTCCCAAACACTCCTCCTTCTGATGATGAAACCATTGCAAATAACTCAAATCTCCAACTCGCCATCATTACCACTTCACCCTCTACACCTCTTCCCTCATCCAAAGAAACACCAATAAAGGTTGATGCTGATTTTAAAATTTTATCTGACATTTTACATGATGCTAGGAAATCTTTTATTGACCCATTTAAATATAATGTCTGCGAGACTTTGCTCAAATATTTTGGTTCTGACTGTACTGCTTCGCGAACATCTTTGGAAAATGAAGTTGATGCTCTAAAGAGAAGTCTTCAAGCCAAAACTTCAGAATATGATATTCTCTACCAGAAACTTCACAATTCTTCACTTGATTGCGATAATCTTCGCAAAAAAAATAACGAGCTGAAAGGTATAATTTTCTGCCTCCATCTTTTTGTTTTTCTGTTCTAGCAAAGTTTTCATCTTCTCTGTACTTAAGCTTCTTTCTTAAATTCTTGGTTTGTATATTTAGTTTTAAATCAGAATCGATTCATCGAAAGACTTAAATTTGAGTCTATCGCTGAAGAAGCTCGTGTTGAAAAAGATTCTTGGATGGACCAGTTTAATAGATTAGATAATCTCTACATGTACTCGATCGATCAAATAGATAATCTTACTAATGAGAATAATCAATTATCGCAAATCCAAAATTTATTAAGTAGCGAGATTACTCGCCTCTCATATTTGTTAATCAAGGCTAATTTGGCGACGGAATCTTTATCAGACGAAAATAGAACTTTATCTCAAGAAAAGCATAGTTTCTCAAGCTTGATGGAGATTTCTTCGCAACAATTGAGTAATCATCAGAGAATATGTGATAGTCATGAGAAATCTCTTCATTCTATTAAGGATGAACTCAGGAAAGTAACTGAATCATCTGCCGCTAAGAAGGATAAGCTTATCAAGGGTAGGTTAACTCTTAGTTTAAAGGCCATCAAGCTTCAAGATCAATACTCCCAATTATAAGAATCTTATTCTTTATTAACAAAGGAAAACTCGTATCTCCTCTCCAAACAAGAAAATATAAAATCTCGCCTGAAGGGTATAGTTGGGGACAATTTTGATGATGCCATGAATCAATGGGAGAATTGTTGCTTATCTTTAATTCAAAACTTAACTTCTCAAAAAGAAGGTAGTCATTTTGACTATCTTGACTGTTAATTTTTCTATTTAATTTCTCCACTATACTTCTTGCGAGATTTTCATCTTAATATTTTCTTGTCATTTTTATTTCTCGCAGAATCTGAAAAAAGCCTTCACTCTACCATTTATGATCTGACTGATAAATTGGCTAAAGCTCGCAAAGAAAATGGATCTCTCCTTTCTCGTTATGTTAAATCTCACGATCGAGCAGAGAGAAGATATGACTATCTTGAGTATTTTAAGAACTTGGAGATTAGAAATCGCGATAAGGGTTTCCTTCGCAAGGTTCATCTTAGCGCTGAAGTCCTTGTGAATGATATTCTAATATCTCAGGCTCTTCCCCCTGTATATGTTCCTCCTCTAGAAGTAGATGATGATGAAGTTCCTCTTCCTATGGATAAGGATCTAGAATATGCAAGTGGAGAAGAAGATATTCCTCAAGAAGACCCAGTAGAAGAAGAATCTCAAATTAATCGTAATGAAAAGAATGTTGGTAAAGCTGATGACACTAGCAAAGAGAATGAATCTGGCGAGACCAACATTGAAGATTGAATTTTATTTTGTTTTCTTTTTCTTCCCTTTTCTTGCGAGCAATGTATCTTTATGCACCTTTGGAACCCAACCTTTATTTTTGTTACTTTGAATATTCTCAAGGAAGATAATGATATTCTGTTTATTAGATCCCTTACTTGCCCCTCATTATCTTTATTGAAGTGATTAGTTACTTCCCCTATCTTCTTTTTGCGAGCTGTGTTGTTATATTCCTTGCGAAATTATGAATAAATCTGCGATATGACTAATATTACTGCGATGTTTTCTTCTAATAATCCTGTTGTGTGATTCTGAATAACGTTTTCTGAAAAATTATGAAGGAATCTTGTTTCTCATAGATTTTCCTGTGATGAACAAATCTTTCCTGCATTCTCAAAAGAAAATAGTTAATGTTTAAAATTGTTCTGTTGGTCTTATTTTGCCTTCCTAGTTAAAGGTCTTATTTTGCCAATTTTTGTATATGCGACAAAATCGCAGGCAGTTTTAACATTTACATGTATAAACCCATTGATCTTTCCTTATCCATATTTTGATAACTTCTCTGCGACAATATGACAAGACTAAGTTCCCTTGCGAGTATTAAGCCTTATGACATTGACGTCTCATGTAAAAACCCATTGATCTCATCTTATCTTGTTTTCTCATATGGCTTGTTGCCTCTGTATAATTTTTGTCACGTGATAATATGACAAGCCTAAATGTTCTTGCGATCATAAATCCCCATGACATTTCCGTATTTAGACACTTATCAGCTCCCTAATGGAGGGTGCCGCCCTTATCTTCCCCCTGGTTGCCCCTTCAAGGAGGGAACATCGGCTATACAATACTAGATCCTCCCATCCGGATTTACCAACAACCAGTTGTTTTCGCAGCCTCTTGTCCTTTATGCCTATATGGCTTATAGTTACAAGAATGCACCCTAAGTAGGGTTTTCTTTAGTCCGAGTGCATCATAGCCAAGACTTACCAAGAATGGCCAGGGTAGGTTCGTCCGTCCCGGGCATCCTTGGCTCAACCGTGTACCTTAGCGCCTTGGTCATACTCTGCACTCCTTAGAAGAGACCCTCGGTCATCCAACCAGGGTATAACCTTATATAGTTGGAAATCCAAGGTACCTCTCCCGGATAGATTTTCTTTAACCCCAACATCTTCATGACTCAGTTCCAAAGAATGGTATAACCTTATCCCTGAGTCATGCAAAGAGATACCCCCTAATATGACGTACTTTAGGTCTTACATTTGCCTCTTGCAAAATTGTATTCGCGAACTAGGGTGTACGCCATAAAGGTTCGTCCCGTTCTTTGTATCTTTTGCGTATATCTCAATCTTTCATTCTTCATGTAATCTTGAATAATCTTGCGAGCAAACTCGCAGCTGTAAAATTTTATTTTTCCTATTTTTTATTAAAATTTTGTTATTGATAATATATTTTCTAAAAATAATCTGTTCCATGGCCTACCAAGTCTTTGACCAACATCTCTGCCCCCTGGGTCTACCAACCTATATGCCCCTGTTCCAACTATCTCCTTAATGATATATGGTCCATCCCATTTTCTCGCCAACTTTCCACCACGCTCTCGCTGGTACTCCGGTGTTTCTCGCAAAACTAAATTGCCTGGTTGAAACTCACGTTTCTTAACTCGTTTGTTATATTCACGATCCAACCTTCGCTGGTAATTTTCCATATGTTGTAATGCTTTTTCTCTCTTTTCTTCTACTTCATCAAGTTCTCTTAGAATCATACTAGTATTAAGATTCTTCACCCAAACCTCTCTTTTTGTTGTAGGAATATCGACTTCTGTTGGTAACACAACTTCAACCCCATATGTCAAACAAAAAGGTGACATTCTAGTAGCTTCTCGTCTAGTTGTATTGTAAGCCCATATTGTGTTATGCACCTGCTCGCACCATGCCCTGTGGTATCCCTCTAACTTCTTTTTTAAGATGTCTGCGATTGTCTTATTAGTTGCCTCAGCCTGACCATTTGCTTGTGGGTATAAAGGAGTAGATTTTCCACATTTTATCTTAAATGCATTAATTAGCAATTCTATATTATGCCCTTCAAACTGTTATCCATTATCAGATACCAACTGTGCTGGAATTCCAAATCTATAAATTATATTTTCAAATATGAATGTGAAGATGTCTTTATCGCAAATATGTTGTACTGCCTTCACTTCTCCCCATTTTGTGAAATAATCTGTAGCGACAATTAAATATCTTATTTTCCCTAGACCAGGTACAAATGGTCCCACAATATCTAAACCTCATTTCCCAAATGGCCATACACTTGTGGAAGATGATAATGGTGCTCCTGGTGCATGTATCCTTTTTCCATATCGCTGACAGTCTTCACAACGCCTTGAGAGTTGCTTTGCATATTCATGTATATATGGCCAGTAATAGCCTTGCATTTTTGTTCTATATGCCAAAGATCTTCCCCCACTGTGATTACCAGCATCGCCACTGTGCAGCATTTTTAACACCTTTTGTCCTTCTTCCCTCGTTAAGCATCTTAGCGATGGTCCATTAAAAGATTTGTGATATAATACTCCATCTCTTAGATCATAATTGGTTGCCTTACTTTTTAATTTATGTGCTTCTAATCTATTTCTTGGAGTTTCACCTCTCGCCAAGTACGCATGTAAATCTTCTCGCCAATCTATAATATTGCTTTTTGGCTCTTCCTCGCCAGCTTCTACCATCATCACATCTTTTTCTTCTTCCTCCTTGTTTATCTAAGGTAACAAAAGTGTTTGAATTTTTATGCATCTCGCAGCTGGATTTGTCATCATATTTGATATAAAAGCAAAAGCATCTGCGAGCCTATTGTCATTTCTTAATATATTTCTCCATTTTATTTTTGGAATTCTCGCAGACAATTCTTCAACAAGTTTTTTGTATTTCTTTAAGGATTGTTCATTTGTTGTGTATTCTCCTTTTATCTGGCGAATAACCAATTGCGAATCGCTAGTAATTCTTGCATTTTCTAACTTCATTTCTATTGCGAATTTTAGAGCATGAATCACATCTTCATATTCTGGCTCATTATTAGTAGATGCAAACTCCTATCTAAATAAAAAAGTTATTTTTTCTCCTTCTGGCGAGATAAAAACAACTCCAACTCCATTACCTTCTCCATTTGATGATCCATTCACTAATATTTCCCACCTGTTGAGTTCTGTTAATAGCTCTCTTGGGTCTCCATGTTCTTCTTCTATATCCATCTTTTCTTCCACTGCTTCGTCATCTTCTAAAGGAAATTTAGCCAAGAAATCTATTATAACTTGTGACTTTGGCAAAGATAAAATGTCATATTTAATATCAAAGTGCCCTACTTGTGCATTCCATCTTTCAACTCTGCCTGATCTTTTTGAATTCTTCATTACTAACTCAATTGGCACTCTTGTTAATACTTTTACCTTATGTGCTTGAAAGTAAATGCGAAGTTTAAAAGTTGCATGAACCAATGCTAGAATTAACTTTTCAATCTTTGAATAATTTCTCTCTGTAGAATTAAATGTCTTGCTGATATAATAAATTGGTTTTTCTACCCCTGCATCTACTCGCAGCAATACTGCACTTAGCGCGTGCGCGGTTGTTGCGAGATAAATCAATAGTTCTTCTCCTGGTTCTGCTTTCTATAAGATAGTTATGTTCATTAAATGTTCTTTAATTCCTTGAAAAGCCTTTTCACATTCATCCGTCCACTTTAATTTTGTTCCCTTCTTGAGTATATTGAAAAAATGTTTGCACTTGTCTGAGGATCGCGAGATGAATCTTCCTAGCGAGGCTAAGAGTCCATTAAATTTTTGCACATATTTTACTGTTGCAGGCGTTGGCATGTCACGGATTGCTTGTACCTTTTCTGGATCAACTTGTATTCCTTATTTTGACACAGTATACCCCAAAAATTTCCCTGAAGTTACTCCAAAAGTACACTTGTCAGGGTTCACTTTGATGTTAAAATGTCGCATTTGATCTAAAATCTCCTTCAAATCCTGTACATGGTCTTTAGCTTCTTTACTTTTGATCAACATATCATCCACATATACCTCTAATGTTTAGTGTATCCACTTCGCAAACACCTTCTCCACCATTCTTTGATATGTTGCACCAGCATTTCGCAAGCCAAATGGCATCTTTGTATAACAGTATAACCCTCTTGGAGCAAAAAATGCGGTGTGTTCTTGATCTTCTTCATCGAGGGGAATTTGATTATATCCTTCATATCCATCTAATGAAGATATTCTAGCATTTCCCGCTACTGACTCAACCATTTGTGGAATATCTGGTAATGGAAAACTATCTTTAGGACAAGCTTTGTTTATATCAGTAAATTCTATGCAAATTCTTATTCCCTTGTTCTTCTTTGGGACCACCACCATATTTGCAATCCATTCTGGATATTTTGCTTGCCTTATAATTCATGTGTCAAGCATTTTCTGTAACTTTTCTTCTATTTTGGAATGATATGTTGTTGAAATCTTCCTTATTCTTTGTTTAAATGGTCTTGCATCTTTATTAATTTCTAGTTTATGGCACGCTACTTTTGGATCTATGCCTGGCATCTTATCCATGTTCCATGCAAAGATGTCTTTATACTCTCGCAAAAGATTTATGGTTCTCTCTTCTTCATCTGTATCCATTTTAGTTCTAATTTTCAGCAACTTAGGTTCTTCTTCACTCCCAACATTTACTTCCTTGGTTGGTTCTGCTGCGATGCAATTGGACTCAGGTTCTCCCATTGGTGTTGTTGTCTTCAGTGTTCTCGCAGGTTCATCTCCTTTTTGCGAGATTTCACTGGGTATTCCTTTTCCTTCTTTTGCTCTTATTAAATAAACTTTAAATTCTTCTTCTTTCTTTGTTTCTCTAGCCACTTTTTTGAGAGCTTTTCGCAGCTTTGGACGTTCTTCATAATTTCTTACTTCAATTTGATAGCACATCTTCGCAAGATCTGTGTCTCCTCTAATTTCTCCAACTCCATTGGGCGTAGGAAATTTGATGCATTGATGCAATGTTGATGCTACGGCCTTGATTGCGTGTATCCATGGTCTTCCCAATATCATGGTGTACGGTGATTCCACGTCTAGCACACATAATGTTACTTGTGTTTCAATTTCTCCTAGCGGAATTCGTACCACTATTTCGCCTTTTGGTTTTTTTGAAGATTTTCCAAAGCCATGAATATGATATGTTGGACATGACATTTCTTCATCTTTATATCCCATTTTGTTAAAAGCATGATAAAATATTATATCCACAGAACTTCCTGCGTCCACCAAAATTCTATTTACGGCCCACTCTTCCGCAGATTTTGTTGATTTTCCTCTTCCCATTGGTATAGTGGATACCGTGATTATCAAAGGAGATGTGTGATTTAAATTTTCTTATGGTATTTCTGTTGTTGTAAACGTGATCTCCTGCTTTTCCCAATCCTTTAATGATGATATTTTCTCCACCGTCATAATTTTCCTTCCTTCAAAATCCCGTTTATGTATCTTCCCCTTAATGTTTTCATAGAATTTATTAATCATTGCTCTCGTTACCATATCACACTCTAATTTCCTATAATTCTCTTTTGATCTAATCATTTTTCCTTCAACTATTTCACCAATTTGTTTAATTATCTTCTTGATTTTGAGTAAATCTCATCTTCTACTTCGCCTTTTCTATGATTTTCGTTAATTCAATCCCTGTTTCGGGCGCCAAAATGTAGTTGCAGGAAATCCTACACTACACCCTTGTTAAGATTTCATAATAATCAACTCATATTTAAATATTAAAAATGACTCTTTATCATTTAATTCTCAGAAATGTTTACAGAAGTGGAAGAAATCAAGAATACAACTATTCTCTCAAAGTTTCTCTCTCCTCAAGACTTTCTCAACTCTCCCAAATACATCATCCTTCTCTGAATCTATATGAACCCTTTATATAGGAAATTACATAGTGGATGACAGCTAAGTTTTCCTTTTATTTCGGATCTACTCTACGATCTTATCGCGACAGTTATAATGTCAACTCTCGCAAGCATTGTAACCATCGCAGGACAAACACGCTCTTATTGTGCTTCTTCAATCGTCAGCTATTACGTCATTCTTTAACCTACTCTGTGACACTCGCAAAGTGTTATTGAAGAGCTCGCGGTATTCTCGCAGAAGTGTTGTTTATTTCGCGGGAATATCGTTGTAGCGATATTCTGGTCCTACAATTAGCTTAAATCTAATCAGGTTGTCATCTAACGGTGAATATTGAATGCTTTGTTACCAAGGTAACTTAAATTACAAACCCTGATTTGGGGACTATATAAAGGAGAACTCTAGCAACTGGAAAACCTAATACCCACACCTCCTGTGTGATACTAGTTGTATAAGCTAGAATCGATTCTCTTTTAACCTTAGGTTTCTACCGATACCCTATGGGTTAACGACTTGAAGACTTCATAAGGATTGTGAAGCCAAACCTAACTATTTTCTCTGCAGTTACGTGATATGATCTTTTTATTTCTATCGTATTGAGTACAACTGTAAAATTGGCTCGAGATTAATTTCTCTGATAGATAAGATTGAAAAGTAGTCATAAACATCTTGTCTCATCATTTGTGATTCCACAATAACTTGTTCTCTAGTCGATTAAGATTATTGTGAGGTGATTGATAATTCTAAGATGTTCTTCGGGAATATAAGTCTGTGTTATCAATTGGTTCATGTTCACCTTGATTTATCAAAAGACGGAACTAAACTCATAGGTATTTCTGTGGGAGACAGATTTATCTATTATTGTAGACTTTTCTGTGTGATACAGATTTGTTTATTAAAGTCTTCGAATTTGGGTCATAACAACTCTTAGTTGTGGGTGAGATCATCTAAGGGAATCAAGTGCGTAGTATCCTACTGGGATCAGAGACGTAAGGAGCATAACTGTACCTTGGATCAGTGTGAGATTGATTTGGGTTCAACTACAGTTCAGACCAAAGTTAGTTTGTAGTGGGATAGTGTCTGTAGAGGATTAATACAGTATGTGTTCAATCCGGACTAGGTCCCAGGGTTTTTCTGCATTAGTGGTTTCCTCGTTAATAAAACTTCTGGTTTATGTGTTATTTCTTTTCCGTATTATATTTTGTTATATAATTGAAATATTATAGGTTGTGCGTTGAATCAATCAATTGGGAAATCCGAACTTTGGTTGTTAATTGAAAATGATTGATACTTGAACATTGGTCTTTGGTACCGTTCAAGTTAATTTCTCTTGTATTCAATTAGAATGGCAGATTTCTATTTGCTTGAGTAAGTATTGAATCGATAAACTGAGATATAACTCTTTGATATACTTTTTATTAAGATTGAGTCTGATTTCTAGTTGATTCCCTTAAAAGTATATTGGAGTTAGTCCATACAGATTTCTAAGAGAATGATTGGGTGAGGTTGTTGTACCCCCACTTTTTCAGTAACCTTCACTTCCACACTCCAGCATAAATGCACGGACGTGAACTTTCCGCTAGTATGCGTACGGGTACGCATACTTACCCGAATTTCCAACAACCGCCAGTAAGCGTACGTGTACGCATACTTTAGGTTCCCGGTTTTTGACTTTTACACAAATGTGAGAAAATACTATGTTTATATCCAAACATGGTTACTTGATATAAACTCTCATTTCAATCATTGAAACTTTCTTAGAGGATGTTATAATAGTTGTTATCCACAAACTATTTTCATCAAAGCGATTTTCAAGTTATTGAAATAATCAACATGACTTTCGTCATGAGTAAAGATGAACTTGGCTAAAGTGAAAGCTTACCAACACATATTTCTAGAAATAGATAAGCGAGATAAACTTGGCTCGAAATAGCAAATGTATAACAATACGAATTTTGTCTCAAAATATGAGATATAATAGATAAAATTTTGTGTGATCAATGGGTCACCTTCAGCAGTTTTCAAACCTATAAGAGGAATAAGACAAAGAGATTCTCTATCTCCTTATATTTTCATCCTTGTTATGGAGGCTTTCTCAAGAAAACTGAATTACTATGAAACTAGGAATCAACTTACAGTTATGATCCGCCCCTAAGATCAATCACTTGTTATTCGAAAATGATTGTCTCCTATTCGGCAAAGCAAATCTTACTCAAACCAGGTTATTTCTTCAAGTGATAAAAGACTTCAGTGCGTGCTCTGGTCAGTTAATTAATTCACATAAGTCTATAGTTTTTTTTTTGTAAGAACATGAGTCCTTCTACTTGTCAGATCATAAGTGGTATTCTCCAAGTCAGGCAGCTTGACATCTCTTCAGAAAAATATTTAGGCTTGCCTTTTTTTTTTGTTGGCCATAATAAAAAGCTCCCATTTTCCACTCTCATCAACAAAATGGAAGCAAGACTCTCAAAATGGTCAAGTACTAATAACTCTAAAGCTGGCAGATTTGTGATGATTTGGAATGTCACAAATGAAATTCATGTGCATCATATGATCAATTTTAAACTACCAGACAACAAAATATCAAAAATGAACTCTACTCAACAGAAATATTGGAGGAACAAGAAGAAAATTAGAGGCAAACATTTCATTGCCTGGAGAAGTGTTAATAAAGCTAAGGAAAAAGGAGGTTTGGGATTCATATATCTTGAAATCTTCAAAAGAGATTTACTGGCAAAATTTGCCTGGAATCTATGCTCTGATGATTCTACTATATGTTCTAAATCTCTAAAGGCTAAATATTTTCCAGATGGGCAAATCTTCAACATCAAAAACAAGAGTAAATCTACATGGTATCCGAGAAGAATCATCTTTGAATTGTAATTCATTAAAAGATACGGTTGCTGGTCTTTAGAAAATGGAAAAAATATATTAGGATTTGGCAGTATAAATGGATTGAAGGTCTAGACTTACCACCAACCCCAAAAAATGGGGTAAGTCATCATGAGAACTTCACTTATGTTTATCAACTATTTGATTTAGAAACTGGTGGTTGGAACATTAATCTCATCTTTTCCTTATTTGAAGATTGAAGACTCAGATGCATGACTTATCCAGAGAATGAGAATTTATATAAGTATGAAGATAAGCTAGTTTGGACTTTAGAAAGAAATGACTCTTTCTCGGTTAAGTCAACATACATGAAAAATATTGAGGAAAAACCAAGAAATATTTCAGTTGGTCAAATAATGCAAAGCATCTTCAAGAAATCGTAGAAACTTCCGTTACTACCAAGAATAAACTATTTCATTTGGAAATGTGTAAGAGATATCATCCCAACAAGAGATAAACTAAATTACTTCATAAAAAGTGAAGATTCGGGTTTCCCTTTCTGTAACCAAGTTGTAGAAGATCCTGCTCACTGCATTCTAGATTATCATTCCTCAAGACTAGTGGGGTTTTCTAATCTAGGTTTACGTATAGAAAACTCAAGCAAATTAAAAGATGGGTTTTGCGCCTGCTTTGATAAACTTATAGCTCATCATATTCAGGAAACCGAGCTATGTAAGATTTCCATAATAACATAGTACATTTGGACTCTCAGGTGTGATAAAATCTTAAAAAATATAAATGCTTCTCCAGACGTGATCATCTTCAGATGCAAGAAGGATATCTCTAACTTTGAAGCTAAACCAAATAAGATCATTAAACCTACTCTTCTTCAATCTAGGTGTATGTGGGTGAAAACTGCTTCTGCCGGTTTTGGTAATTTTGTGTGGATGAGAAACGAGTCTAAACCCTAAACAATACACTTCACGGGAGTACTTTTTGATTCGAGAGATCAATCTGTACAATAATGGCCTAAACCAAAAAATGGTTGTTCCAGGATTTCTTCGGTCACAAATTGAAGGAGAAGGGTTGGTCTTAGGGAGGGAAGCGAAGAAAGTGTTAAGACCAGAATCGTTGATACTGAAAGTGTGGTTATTTACGACTTATATCAGAAATTAGAACTGGCTAGCAAAATGGAAAGCTATCAGGTGATTTCTAGATACTGTATAGTTCTCTTACCAAAAACTTGTTGTTTGGTGGAAATAGGTGAAGCCTATTTATACAAGTCATATTGAAATGTACCATGGTCT
Source organism: Papaver bracteatum (assembly GCA_023529315.1). Taxonomy (NCBI): domain Eukaryota; kingdom Viridiplantae; phylum Streptophyta; class Magnoliopsida; order Ranunculales; family Papaveraceae; genus Papaver; species Papaver bracteatum. The sequence continues at coordinate 113,333 of JAJJWX010005396.1, read as the reverse complement.
CATAGAAAGTGAAAACGATTGAGTGGTGGAAGAATGGATTAACGTATAAATGTCAGAAACCCATGCTTCCATGATGAAGGAAGTGGATCCGTTTACACCCGTTACTTCTTGCCGCCACTAATTATCCCACTTCATGACACTTTTTTTTAACGGGCGTATTGCACACCGCACGCTGTGAACCGCCAGACCAATACCTGATGAGTATCCCCCAGTTTGTGACATGTTTGTTGTCTCGAGTGTTTTCATGGAAAACATGTAGTAGATTGCTATGTGTGGCAAGTCAAAGTCAAGAGTCTTTCCGTAGGAAAATATCATGTGATGCCATTAGGAACATCCTGGCTGGTCGCCTAAAACTTGCCACAAGTTCGTCAGTTCGGTGGAGAACTTGGATGGATGGGATTGCATCTCATAAGGAAGGGTATCCATTGATAATGGATACCTTCTGTTTGTGCCTGGTAATGGCACAATGGAGTTTTTGGTGTATGCCAGTGGCACTGCGGCATGACTGGTATAGCTCATGCATGCCAGTGGCATGATGGTATAAGTGGCGCCTGGCATAGCCATGGACACAAGATTTAAGCGGCTGGTCACCTAAAACTTGCCACAAGTCCGTCAGTTCGGTGGAGAACTTGGATAGATGAGATTGCATCTCATGAGGAAGGATGGCCATTGATTATGGCCATATCTTATTGTATAGCAAAGTGGCGCCATTGGCATAGCGGCGTCTGGCGTAGACATGGCGTAGCGGCATGCCAGTGGTGCAGTTGTTTTGGCATATTGGTGTTAGACTCAAACATGGTATGGAAACATCAGTTTCAATGGCCACATCAATCCCAATGTTCTGTGGAACATTGTTGGCGTAAAAACTTTGTCTAAATTAGGGTTTGGCATGTCGAAACCCTAATTAGCGCATAAGGCATGCGACATGCGACATGTGGCCGTGGATGGATGAGATGATTGGCCTAAATTCAATATAAACCATTTAAGTTGGTTATCCAAGTTGGATGGCTGAGATGATTCACATAAATTTGTGTTAACACATGAAATATCGTAATCAGAAAGTTCAGATGTGGGAACCTCAATAAAATCGTTGTATAATTCTCGTAAGAACTCGGATTTTGATAGTATGCGCCTCCATTCTGATCAGAAAAGAATTTCCTATCTCCCCTCAAGGGAATATTTAGCTTTTGAGATCATTTAGGCGGTGAAAATAGGCAGAAAGTAAAACTTAGGAAGAATTCAGTAGGGATTCTGTCAGTTTTCAGCCATGACGTAGCTCTCCTTTTATGGTGTATCTCTTAGCTCGTTATTCCGATTGATTTGAATTTTTAGTATGTTATGCTAGAAATCCATACAAAACTTTTGGAATGTATCTCATACTAAAATTGTTTACCAAATCTTCCCAGTGGTTTTTACAATCTTTGGGAAGCTAACTTGGCATGGTAATCACTTAGCGCAATTCCACCTTTTTTAATATTGTGCAGGTCTAGAGCAACCTAATTGGTCAATAAAAAGAGGGGGTCGTCCAAGTACAAGTGTGGATACACTTCTGGTGTGCATGGTAGGTTTAATGTGACATGATTGGTCGATGGAGAGTAGGGCCGGCAAGTATGGGTCCAGCTACAACTCATGGGAGTGTGGCAGGTTTAAAGCGACCTGATTAGTTGACAAATGAGTAAGGGAAGGTTGGGTAGCATGGGGCGTGGACAAGTGGTGCCGGCTAGCCTATGGCATGGACATTCTTCCTCTCATTGTTGCTCCTACTCCGTGGCTCCTTTATTCTTTGCTTTATGATTTTGTGTAGGACTTTGCACCTACTAATCCATGGCGGATTAATTGCTTAGTCTGGGATTGTTTTCATGTGAACATATTGAGTTTCTCAATAAATATGCCAGTGGAGAGGTTGAACACTCATCATAGACCTGGCAATTAGGGTCAAAATCCGCGGTTTGGACCTAAACCAGACAGTGTAAACCCTTACCTAACCTGGATTGTTAGTTAATAGGGTCGGGCTAGAGTTGAGGTTTTAGAACCCGTGGGCAAGTAGGGTTGACCAGTATAACCCGCGGTTTAACCCGCCAAGCCGTCTAAGAAACTTCTTATACAGTAATTTATGATATTTGTCCACCTATTACCCGAGTTTCAGGTGACTTTTGACGTATTACCTGGGTGACCGGTCAAAGGCCATGGTATTTCCTATATCCTCGCTCTCATATTCTTATCTTTTCAGTTCTATCTTCCCAAGTTAGGAAGGAAACAAAACTTTTGTTTCCTTTCCTTCCATTTTCCTCAACTCAACAGTCTCAACTAAACTAGATCTGTATCGATGATCGATCAAATAAGTCAGTTTCATCATCTCTGATTCTCTCTACAACTAACCCTATTCTTCACCTTTTAATCTCTTCTTAGTGGTGGGTTTTGATTAATTTCTCTAAATATTTTTTTTTTTTTTTTTTTGTTGTTTCATTTTTCGTTTCTAATGGACTGTGACTTTGTGATTGGTTTTTTTAGGTAAGTTAGGTTCGTTTTGTGCTCGTACTCGGTGGTGGATCATCTTTTGCAGGTGGGTTTATGGCTTTGTTTTTGGAATTAGATTCATTCTTTTTGATTCTTTTTTATGATGGGTCTTTTTCAATTTTGGATTATGTTAACGGGGTTTTCTTGATTTTGTTTTTTTCTCTTGCAGTTGCGGCTCTAGATTGTGTTATGGACATGGTTTTACTTAAGTAGGTAAAAATTTAAAATCTGTTTGATATTTGATTTTTCATTCAGGAGTTACTGATTTTTTTTTTTACTAGTTTTGATTTATTTTGATATGATGTTTATGTGTTTTTTCTCATTGAAGAAGCTGAAAAGGAGATTCGATCATTGGATTTGCTAAAGGGTAAGTCTTAGTTAATTTATGTAATTTTGGGGTGTACCCTAATCTCATTAATATATTGAAAATATTTTGGATCTATTCGAAAAAGTTTAAACTCGTGTTGTTAATGGTTAAACTTGATAATTGTGTGCATATCTACACCTATTGACCCATATAATGGTGTTGTTATTTTCTTCTTAATCAATCGAGTATGCAAGTTTAATAGTGTCTTCAGCTTCCTTTGTAGTTAAAGTGCTTATTTTTTTGTCTGAGTGAGAATTTTAAAAGTTGCAGTATTGTTGGTTCATTATTGTGAGGTTTTTATAAATTAACTCTGAATTCTAACAAGATCTATGAACTGAAAATACCTATATATTGAGTAATGATAGAAAATGAGTACAACCATAGATAGTTAATTTATGGATATGCTTTTCTGTACATCTATAATCGTGGAATTGTCGTTTCATTTCAAATGTGTCTAATGTTGGGGCTCTTTCTATAAGGTTGTATACCACTGTTTTTGTTGTTATTGCTTAAGCACAAGTGCACTGCACAACTATGGATAGTTAATTTATGGATTTGTCTTTACTGAACAATAAATTTCAGTCTCTCTTCTAAGCTAGTTCATATTTTACTTACTTTATGAGGTGAGGATTTATAGATTTAAGACTTTTAGCTTAAATTAATGTTCTGTTTCAAATTGGATAGAGTTGTGGTGGGTGTCTTTCTTGGACTCGACTAGTTTGGTTTAATATTTATGTTATGGATGCAAGTACTGGACTTATGTAGCTTGTGCTAATAGTAATGGCTATAAGCCTATAACATTTTGCTAGTTATTTTTAATGACTTGAGAAAAGATACATCTGAGTCTCTGACTGAATTGACCTTTTAGATTTTTTACTATTTTTTTTTTGAAGTACAAACAAAGCGCCTGGTTTATGGTTTGATTTGAATTGATAGATAACTGTTATCTATGAGGGTTTTGGATTATTATTTTGGAATGAATTATTTTGGAATGGATTGTTTTGGGAATGATGTTTTCTTGGTTACGATTGCAAGTGACGCAAACATCCCATGAAAACCATGGAACCGTGTGTTCATAAAATGTATGGTATTTGGGCTTTCTTTGAATTGGTATAACCAACTGATGGTTCAGTAAAGGCGGTGTGCAATGTTTGTGGCCAGAAATATTCTTATGATAGTCACAAAGGTGGCACTTCAACTTTATCAAGGCATAAGTGTTGTGGGACAAATTTTATCTGGAAAGAATAGACAAGTGTCTACTCGTGCACGCAAAATAGATCAGCTGAAGTACTAGGAGCTTGCAAGGAATCTTCCAACAAGTTTAATGGAATTGCCAGAATTTAGGGACTTTTGTACCTATCTTAGACCTGGAAATTAGGGTCAAAACCCGCGGGTTGGACCTAACCCGTACCGTGTAAATCCTGACCTAACCTGGCTTGTTAGTTAATAGGGTCAGGCTAGAGTTGAGGTTTTAGAACCCGTAGGTAAGTAGGGTTGACCCGTATAACCCGCGGGTTAACCCTCCAACCCGTCTAAGAAACTGCTCATACAGTAATTTATGATATTTTTCCACCTATTACCCGAGTTACAGGTGACTTTTGACGTATTACTGGGTGACCGGTCAAAGGTCATGGTATTTCTTATCTCCTCGATCTCATATTCTTATCTTTTCAGTTCTATCTTCCCAAGTTAGGAAGGAAACATAACTTTTGTTTCCTTTCCTTCCATTTTCCTCAACTCAACAGTCTCAACTAAACTAGATCTGTATCGATGATCGATCAATTAAGTCAGTTTCATCATCTCTGATTCTCTCTACAACTAATCCTATTCTTCACCTTTTAATCTCTTCTTAGTGGTCAGTATTGATTAATTTCTCTAAATATTTGTTTTTTAATTTTTTGTTGTTGTTGTTGTTGTTTCATTTTCCGTTTCTAATGGTCTGTGACTTTGTGAATCTGTGATTGTTTTTTTTAGGTAAGTTAGGTTCATTTTGTGCTCGTACTCGGTGGTGGATCATCTTTTGCCGGTGGGTTTATGGCTTTGTTTTTGGAATTATATTCATTCTTTTTTATTGTTTTTTATGATGGGTCTTTTTCAATTTTGGATTATGTTAACGGGGTTTTCTTGATTTTGTTTTTTTCTTTTGTAGCTAAGGCTCTAGATTGTGTTATCGACTTGTTTTTACTTAAGTAGGTAAAAAATTAAGGTCTGTTTAATATTTGATTTTTCTTTCAGGAGTTACTGATTTTTTTTTACTAGTTTTGATTTATTTTGATATGATGTTTATGTGTTTTTTCTCATTGAAGAAGTTTAAAAGGAGATTCGATCATTGTATTTGCTAAATGGTAAGTCTTAGTTAATTTCTGCAATTTTGGGGTGTACCCTAATCTCATTAATATATTGAAAATGTTTTGGATCTATTTGAAGAAGTTTAAACTCGTGTTGTTAGTGGTTAAACTTGATAATTGTGTGAATATCTACACCTATTGACCCATATAATGGTGTTGTTATTTTCTTTTTAATCAATCGAGTATGCAAGTTTAATAGTGTCTGCAGCTTCCTTTGTAGTTAAAGTGCTTGTTTTTTTGTCTGAGTGAGAATTTTAAAAGTTGTAGTATTGTTGGTTCACTATTGCGAGGTTTTTAGAAATTAACTCTGAATTCTAACAAGATCTATGAACTAAAAATACCTATATATTGAGTAATGCTAGAAAATGAGTACAACCATAGATAGTTAATTTATGGATATGCTTTTCTGTACATCTATAATCGTGGATTTCAAATGTGTCTATTGTTGGGGCTCTTTCTATAAGGTTGTATACCATTGTTTTTATTGCTATTGCTTAAGCAAAAGTGCACATCACAACTATGGATAGTTAATTTATGGATTTGTCTTTATTGAATAATAAAATTTCAGTCTCTCTTCTAGGATAGTTCATATTTTACTTGCTTTATGAGGTGAGGATTTATAGATTTAAGACTTTCAGCTTAAATTAATGTTCTGCTTTAAATAGGATAGAGTTGTGGTGGGTGTCTTTCTTGGACTCGACTAATTTGGTTTAATATTTATGTTATGGATTCAATTACTGGACTTATGTAGCTTGTGCTAATAGTAATGGCTATAAGCCTATAACATTCTGCTAGTTATTTTTAATGACTTGAGAAAAGATACATCTGAGTCTCTGACTGAATTGACCTTTTAGATTTTCTACTATTTTTTTTTGAAGTACAAACAAAGCGCATGGTTTATGGTTTGATTTGAATTGATATATAATTGTTATCTATGAGGGTTTTGTATTATTCTTTTGGAATGAATTATTTTGGAATGGATTGTTTTGGGAATGATGTTTTCTTGGTTACGATTGCAAGTGACGCAAACATCCCAGGAAAACCATGGAACCGTGTGTTCATAAAATGTATGGTATTTGGGCTCTCTTTGAATTGGTAGAACAAGCTGATGGTTCAGTAAAGGTGGTGTGCAATATTTGTGGCCATAAATATTCTTATGGTAGTCACAAAGGTGGCACTTCGACTTTATCAAGGCATAAGTGTTGTGGGAAAAAATTTATCTGGAAAGAATGGACAAGTGTCTACTCGTGCACGCAAAATAGATCAGATGAAGTTCCAGGAGCTTGCAAGAAATCTTCCATCAAGTTTAGTGGAATTGCCAGAATTTAGGGACTTGTGTACCTATCTTAGACCTGGCAATTAGGGTCAAAACCCGCGGGTTGGACCTAACCCAGACCGTGTAAACCCTGACCTAACCCGGCTTGTTAGTTAATAGGGTCGGGCTAGAGTCGAGGTTTTAGAACCCGTGGGTAAGTAGGGTTGACCCGTATAACCCGCGGGTTAACCCGCCAACCCGTCTAAGAAACTGTTTATATAGTAATTTAAGATATTTTTCCACCTATTACCCGAGTTTCAGGTGACTTTTGACGTATTATCTGGGTGACCAGTCAAAGGTCATGGTGTTTCTTATCTCCTCGCTCTCATATTCTTATCTTTTCAGTTCTATCTTCCCAAGTTAGGAAGGAAACAGAACTTTTGTTTCCTTTCCTTATATTTTCCTCAACTCAACAGTCTCAACTAAACTAGATCAGTATCGATGATCGATCAATTAAGTCAGTTTCATCATCTCTTATTCTCTCTACAACTAACCCTATTATTCATCTTTTAATCTCTTCTTAGTGGTGGGTTTTGATTAATTTCTCTAAATATTTGTTTTTTAATTTGTTTTGTTGTTGTTTCAATTTCCGTTTCTAATGATCTGTGACTTTGTGAATCTGTGACTGTTTTTTTTAGGTAAGTTAATTTCGTTTTGTTTTCGTACTCGGTGGTGGATCATCTTTTGCCGGTAAGTTTATGGCTTTGTTTTTGGAATTAGATTCACTCTTTTTAATTGTTTTTTATGATGGGTCTTTTTTAATTTTGGATTATGTTAAAGGGGTTTTCTTGATTTTGTTTTTTTTTCTCTTGCAGCTGCGGCTCTAGATTGTGTTATGGACTTGGTTTTACTTAAGTAGGTAAAAATTTAAGATCTGTTTAATATTTGATTTTTCTTTCAGGAGTTACTGATTTTTTTTTACTAGTTTTGATTTATTTTGATATGATGTTTATGTGTTTTTTCTCATTGAAGAAGTTGAAAAGGAGATTCGATCATTGGATTTGCTAAAGGGTAAGTCTTAGTTAATTTCTGTAATTTTGGGTCGTACCCTAATCTCATGAATATATTGAACATGTTTTGGATCTATTCGAAGAAGTTTAAACTCGTGTTGTTAGTGGTTAAACTTGATAATTGTGTGAATATCTACACCTATTGACCCATATAATGGTGTTGTGATTTTCTTCTTAATCAATCGAGTATGCAAGTTTAATAGTGTCTTCAGCTTCCTTTGTAGTTAAAGTGCTTGTTTTTTTGTCTGAATGAAAATTTTAAAAGTTGCAGTATTGTTGGTTCACTATTGTGAGGTTTTAAGAAATTAACTCCGAATTCTAACAAGATCTATGAACTGAAAATGCCTATATATTGAGTAATGCTATAAAATGAGTACAACCATGGATAGTTAATTTATGGATATGCTCCTCTGTACATCTATAATCGTGGAATTGTCGTTTCATTTCAAATGTGTCTGTTGTTCGGGTTCTTTCTATAAGGTTGTATACCACTGTTTTGTTGTTATTGCTTAAGCACAAGTGGACAACACAACTACGGATAGTTAATTTATGAATTTATCTTTACTGAACAATAAATTGCAGTCTCTCTTCTCGGCTAGTTCATATTTTACTTACTTTATGAGGTGAGGATTTATAGATTTAAGACTTTTAGCTTAAATTAATGTTCTGCTTCAAATTGGCTAGACTTGTGGTGGGTGTCTTTGTTGGACTCGACTAGTTTGGTTTAATATTTATATTATGGATGCAATGACTGGACTTGTGTAGCTTTTGCTAATAGTAATGGCTATAAGCCTATAACATTCTGCTAGTTATTTTTAATGACTTTGGAAAAGATACATTTGGGTCTCTGACTGAATTGACCTTTAAGATTTTCTTATAGGTTCATAAAATGTATGGTATTTGGGATATCTTTGAATTGGTAGAACAAGCTGATGGTTCAGTAAAGGCGGTGTGTAATGTTTGTGGCCAAAAATATTCTTATGATAGTCACAAAGGTGGCACTTCAACTTTGTCAAGGCATAAGTTCTGCGGGACAGATTTTATCTGGAAAAAATGTACAAGTGTCTACTCATGCACGCAAAATAGATCAGATGAAGTTCCTAGAGCTTGTAAGAAATTTTCCATCAAGTTTAGTGGAATTTCCAGAATTTAGGCACTTGTGTACCTATCTAAATGATGATTTTAAAATCCTCCTCACTGATGAATGATGAATTGATGATACTGCAATTCCAATTATATTTATAGTCTTTTGGAGGATTACTTTTCTTTGTTAAATAGTTTAATGCTAGTGATGGAGGCTGGAGCTAGCTATTTTGTTATGCTTATTGTTGTAAAGGTATACTATAGTATGCGTATTTGTTTTATTTCAATTTTGGAAACATAAGAATATCTGTTATATGATAAAACTCAGAGCCAACCCGTCAACCCGCAGAGCCAACCGTCTAGGGTTAGGGTTGAGGTTTCTCGACCCATTCTATAAATTTATAGGGTTAGGGGTCAGCACTATCAACCCGTAACCCGTCACAGGTTGACCCTAACCCGTCCCGTTGCCACCTCTAACTCATCATTTTACATGACTCTGTTTCTTTGCAAAGTGACGGCACATTAAATGTGAGGTTTTATAATTTTATCCATGAACTAAAAACCACCATCAACATTAAGTCCTCTGCTTAGCACGCAATAGTAGCATTGTTGCGGGGTAAGCATGAGATGGTGACATATGAGGATAAAAATCCATTAAGAGATTGCAAAATTCGATTATGAGTCTATGATCCTTGTGTTGGCATACTTCTTCCATATAGTATTGGTGTATCAATACGCAACTACACCCTCAGAATCCATTAAAATGATTCCTAAATTGATATGAAACTAAGAATTAAAGGGAGACACAAAGATTTTTAAGTGGTTCATGAGATTCTTCACTAGGTGACATATTTTACAATTGAGGATAAAAATTTTGGGGAAGAAGATGATAAAGAAAATACATCTCTCTCTAAAATTTATCTCTCCTCCTAAAATTATCCCCTCTCTCAAAATGTGTCTCCCCAAGACATTTATAGATTATACACATTGGATAACAACTAATCTTTCCCTTAATTTTGGATCAAAGAATCATCATACGAACCTTCGGAAAATTCTTCCTTTACTCGAAAACGTTCTTCGTGAACTTCTCAAAATTTATATACTCGGTATTTTCTCTCCACAATTTCGTAAGTTAGGCATGAGTAGTCTTTATGATCCTTGTGTTGTCTTGAAAAGTATATACTTGCCTATTCTTTTGCGACTTTAAGAAGTAATTAGAAGTATCATCTTGCTATCTTGAAGAAGTATGAAGTATTAAGAAATATAAAATATCCTTGAAGAAGTATAAGAAGTACTTAATCCTCGGAATATATAAGATTCCAATGTGAAATTATTATTTCACTTTTGAATACTTCGTAAGTTTATTTGTGTATTTTCTTATAAATTCTTCTTTGATCGCAAATGAAATCGCTTCTTCTTCGTGAAAATTCTTCAATGGGATTGTCTTCTTTGTTTCTTCAATGGGATTGTCTTCTTGATATATATTCTCTTCAAAATTCTTCAATGATCTTGATGGAATTAATTTCATGAATTGTTGTGGTCTTAAAAACCACCATCAACATTAAGTCCATGTATATAAAATGTTGAATGTTTTCATGAAATGTTTAGTATAAGAAGTATGAGAAGTATCCATATCACATCTTTAAATCAAAATTATTCTATAGAAATATAAGAATTGAATTTTCTTAGCATGTTAGTTAACTTCGCAGGTATTGAATTGATTCCTCTTCTGTGTTAACATCTCTGCGCATGCTTTATTTTGATTTCTCTAAAATACCAGTGCTAGATGTTCTTGAGAGTTTTGAGGAATTCGATTTAACCCTCTCGGTTATGGTAGTTTTGATTGTTGGTTTGCTTCGCAAATTGGTTTACTGTTGATGATCCCTTCTTTCATTTCCTTTACTTGTACATTTGAATAATTTATAGCAATGGAAGAATTTGTCTTGCTGATCCCATTAAGTTGTTGTGTTTCTTTATGGCTTCGTATCTAACATCTCGATGTTGTCATGTTGATGTTGTTGATCTTTATTCTTTCAACTCCTTCCTAGATACTTTGTTGAAGTAATTCTTTGCTCTTCGTTTGTTTGACTTTGTTGGAACTATTATTGATGTAAACTGAGGTGAGATGGAAGTATTGTTAAATATGGCTTATAACTGAAGCGTGTCATATTCTCAAGAATAGTTTACTTCGAGGATAAAAATTCTTTGTTCGTACAGAATGTTCCCCATCTCCTATGGCCAAACTTCCATGTTTTCCCCTTAAAGCTTTGGAGAACAAAGAGTTTTCATACTACTCGCACCAACTCTTAGAAACTTCTTTTGTTTTTGCTTAAATGGATTGTTTTCTTTTGTCTTTGCTTAGAAAATTGAGATGCAAAATTGTTGTGTAGGTTAAGAGTTTTGTTCTTGATTGATGATTTCACTATAAATTGCTTCCTCTTTGTATCTTTTGTTTTATCCTAATGAATTGATTTGTCTGACATTTGGTCGGAAAATTGAAAATTCATGAGCTAACCTTTGGCAGGAGGCATGAGTTCTAGATTACTTCGCTGTGTTCCATTGTAAGCTATGGCTTTCAAACTTCAAGATCCTTGTGTTGGCATACTTGATTAAAACTCATTTTATATCAGGTTTTCCGAGAGAGAGTCGAATGTTTAATAAAGATGTTCTTATTTCAATGGAGACTATTCCCAAAATTTGACATTTTAATCTTCTAATCTGAATGTAAAATAGAACAATAGGTTAGAGATTTGTCCTTTTGACACTAAATCGGAAGACTCATTTGATTCCATATAGTATTGGTATGTAATTTCTTTTCCTTCGCGAATATGATCCTTGAATACAAAATCTCTTCTTCTCTTCTTCTTCTTCATGAGTCAACAAGTTGAAGGTGAATCCATTACTCATCCCTGTGTAGCCGTGAATCCATTAAAATGATTCCTAAATCTAATTAATTTGATATGAAACTAAGAATTAAAGTATTTTTTATGATTCAATCAATGTGATCTACATCCACGATTCTTCACTAGTGATTGTTGTAATTACATGATTTTACAATTGAGACTCCATTAATGGATATTTGGAGCTCTAAATTTGTGATGTCTCAACACTAAAATGGAAATGTGTTGAAATGGCTATTTATATGATTTACACATTGGATAACAACTAATCTTTCCGATCAACAAAGTACCTTCGCTTCACGAACTTCCTTTACTCGTAAAATGTTCTTCGATTTCTTTATCTTCTAAAATATTATATACTCGGATTTTCTCTCCAAATTACGACTCAACACTAAGAGGATGGATGTGTTAAGGCAGTATGCCTTGGAACACAGTGGTCTTGAGGAATTTGAGTGTCTCAACACCAAGAAGAAAAATATGTTGAGACTGTTTATCCGGCAACACAGTAGTGAGTGTTGAGGAATTTACACGTCTCAACACGAATAAGAAAGGTGTATTGAGGAAGCATGCCTGGAAACATCGTAGTGAGTGTTGAGGAATTTAGACGTCTCAACACAAATAAGAAAGGTGTGTTGAGGCAGCATGTCTGGCAACACAGTAGTGAGTGTTGAGGAATTTGCACGTCTCAACACTAAGAGGAAGAATGTGTTGAGGAAGCATGCCTATCAACACAGTAGTGAGTGTTGAGGAATTTACACGTCTCAACATAAATAGAAAAGGTGTGTTGAGGTATCATGCCTAACAACACAGTAGTGAGTGTTAAGGAATTTACACGTCTCAACACGAATAGGAAAGGTGTATTAAGGCATCATGTCTGGCAACACAATAGTGAGTGTTGAGGAATTTACACGTCTCAACACTAAGAGGAAGAATGTGTTGAGGAATCATTCCTAGCAACACAGTAGTGAGTATTGAGGAATTTACACGTCTCAACACAAATAAGAAAGGTATGTTGAGGCAGCATGCCTAGCAACACAGTAGTGAGTGTTGAGGAATTTACATGTCTCAACACGAATAGGAAATGTGTATTGAGGTAGCATGCCTGGAAACACAGTGGTGAGTGTTGAGGAATTTATACGTCTCAACAAGAATAAGAAAGGTGTGTTTAGGAAGCATGCCTGGTAACACAGTAGTGAGTGTTGAGGAATTTACACGTCTCAACACTAAGAGGAAGAATGTGTTGAGGAATCATGCCTAGCAACACAGTAGTGAGTGTTGAGGAATTTACACATCTCAACACTAAGAGGAAGGATTTGTTGAGGCAGTATGCCTGGAAACACAGTGGTAAGTGTTAAGGAATTTTCACATCTCAATACTAAGATATTTAAAATATATTGAATATGCCTAATAGATATAAAACATTTAGTTTAAGGATAGTTACTTAGCTCTGTCTCCGCTAGGCATGTCCTTAGCGCATGATTAGTCTTTGGGTATTTTAGTCTCCCCCATGAGTGAGCAACATTAGGCGTCAGTGATGACATTAGGATGATGCCGGGTTGATAGACGGACAAAAGTCCCCTGGTCTTTTATGGGATGTAACAAAAAGTGGCCAAAACTATGAACCTTAGCTGGCTGCAATCACGATCCTTGACAGGGAGGAGTGTGTTGGCTACGGGCACGAACCTTGGAAGGAAGGAGTGTGGTGGCTACGACACGATCCTTAGAAGGAAGGAGTGGCATCTATGGCACGATCCTTGGAAGGAAGGATTGGAAGCTATGGCACGATCCTTGGCAGGAAGGAGGCGTTGAAGAGGCTTCGGCTCTTGGAGAGGACGTTGAAGCTTATGGAGAAAAACGCTAAAGCTTTGGCTTCGGATCCTGGAGCATCTTATGGAAAGAACGCTGAAGCGGAGCGGCTGCTGGAACAAACGTTAAAGTGAAGCGAATTCTGGAGAGAACGTTAAAGCGGCTCCTGGAGAGAAACGTTGAAGCGACTCCTGGAGAAAACTCCAGTGAGGGCACTATTAACCCTTGACTTCGAAAAACTACTTGATACGATATGGCATATGGGAAGATGGTACAAATAGTGCTGGTCGGCAAGTCGCGTTTTTCTACTCTTGGGAAAGAATACGCTTCTTCTATTTGATTTTCCCTTGCAATTCTCAGAGCCTTGACGGTTACAATGTTGAAGTCGGAGGCCACGTCAATCAACGTGCTATCAAACTCGACATTCTTCAAGTGAACAGTGGTTATGAGTCCCCAGTTTCATCTATCAATCGTGTTTTCCAGGAGAGTCATGAAATCATGGATGTTGTATGACAGTGGAAAGTATGGGATGAAATTTGGGGATAACATGGTTATCAGTTTCTATTATCAATGTGGAAACCCGAAACAACAAGTTATGTACTTTTCCTGACAAGACTTACTTGATTTTATGGTATCTTAACAAAATGGATCCTCAGGGAATAATTTTGAGTTTTATGGGCGACACCGTCCTAACCGCAAGAAGACCCCAGTCATTCCTCATCATGTGATGAATGATAACTGATCCGACCGATAACTGAGCCATTGATTCCCGAGCGGATTGTTTGCTTCTAACATCTTGAGATCGGGATTGAAAAACGAAATTGGAAATCAAAAATTGATATTGTAACCGAGAGATTAATCTAACAAATGGTCGCTAATTGTTTGTGGGTGAAAACTGCTTCTGCTGGTTTTAGTAATTTTGTGTGGATGAGAAACGAGTCTAAACCCTAAACAATGCACTACAAGGGAGTACTTTTTGATTCGAGAGATCAATCTGTACAATCCTATCCTAAACCAAGAAGTGGTCGTTCTAGGCTTGCTTCGGTCACAAAGTGAATGAGAAGGGTTGGTCTTAGGGAGGGAAGCGAAGAAAGTGTTAAGACCAGAATTGTTGATTCTGAAAGTGTGGTTGTTTATGACTTGTATCAGAAAGTAAAACTGGCTAGCAGAATGGAAAGCTATTAGATGATTTCTGGATACTGTGTTGTTCTCTGACCAAAAACTTATTGTTTGGTGGAAATAGGTGAAGCCTATTTATACAAGTCATATTGAAACGTACCCTGGTCTCATAGGAAGTGAAAACGATTGAGTGGTGGAAGAATGGAGTAACATATAACCATCAGAAACCCATGCTTCCATGATGAAGGAAGTGGATCCGTTTACACCCGTTACTTCTTGCCGCCACTAATTATCCCGCTTCATGACACTTTTTTTTATAACAGGCGTATTGCACACCGCACGCTGTAAAACTCCAGACCAATACCATGACGAGTATCCCCCAGTTTGTGACATGTTTGATGTCTCAAGTGTTTTTGTGTAAAACATGTCGCAGGTTGCTATGTGTGGCAAGTCAAAGTCAAGAGTTTTGCCACATGAAAATAGCATGTGATGTTATTAGGCACGTCTTGTCTAGTCGCCTAAAACTTGCCACAAGTCCTTCAGTTCAGAGGAGAACTTGGATGGCTGATATTGCATCTCATGAGGAAGGGTAACCGTTGATTATGGCTACCTTATGTTGGCGCCTGGTAATAGCACAATAGCGTTTTTGGTGTATGCCAGTGGCACTACGGCATGACTGGTATAGCTCGTGCATGCCAGTGGCACGGTGGTATAAGTGGCACCTGGCGTAGGCATGGCCACAAGATTTAAGC
Source organism: Papaver bracteatum (assembly GCA_023529315.1). Classification (NCBI taxonomy): domain Eukaryota; kingdom Viridiplantae; phylum Streptophyta; class Magnoliopsida; order Ranunculales; family Papaveraceae; genus Papaver; species Papaver bracteatum. The sequence continues at coordinate 98,116 of JAJJWX010005396.1, read as the reverse complement.
GGATGGTCGCCTAAAACTTGCCACAAGTCCGTCAGTTTGGTGGCGAACATGGATGGCTAAGATTGCATCTCATGAGGAAGGATGGCCATTGATTATGGCCATATCTTGTTGTATAGCAAAGTGGCGCCATTGGCATAGCCATGGCGTAGCGGCAAGCCAGTGGTGCAGCTATTTTGGAATATTGGTGTTAGAATCAAACGTGGTGTGGCAACATCAGTTCCAATGGTCACATCAATCCTAATGTTCTGTGGAACATTGTTGGCATAACAACTTTGCCTAAATTAGGGTTTGGCATGTCGAAACCCTAATTAGCGCATAAGGCATGCAACATGCGGCATGTGGCCGTGGATGGCTGAGATGATTGGCTCAAATTCAATATAAACCATTTAAGTTGGCTAGGGAAGTTGGATGGATGAGATGATTCACATAAATTTGTGTTAACTCATGAAATTTCGTAATCAGAAAATTCAAATATGGGACCCTCATTAAAATCGTTGTAGAATTCTCGTACGAACTCGGATTTTGACGGTCCGCCCCTCCATTCTGATCAGAAAAGAATTTTCTATCTCCACGCAAGGGAATATTTAGCTTTTGAGCTCGTTTAGGAGGTGAAATAGACAAATAGTAAAACTCAGGAGGGATTATGTCAGTTTTCAACCATGACCTAGCTCTCCTTTTATGTTGTATCTCTTAGCTCGTTACTCCGATTGATTTGAATTTTTAATATGTTATGATAGACACCCATATGAAACTTTTGGCATGTACAAAATTGTTTACCAAACGTTCCCAGTGGTTTGTACAATCTTTGGGAAGCCAATTTAGCATGGTGACCACTTGACGCAATTCCACCTCTTTTAATATTGTGGAAGGTTTAGAGCTACCTGATTGGTCAATAAAAAGAGGAGGCCGGACAAGTACGAGTGTGGCCATACTTCTGGTGCGCGTGGTAGGATTAATGCGACCTTATTGGTCGATGGGGAATAGGGCCGGCAAGTATGGGCCCAGCTACAACTCATGGGAGTGTGGCAGGTTTAAAGCGGCCTGTCGACAAAGGAGTAAGGGACGGTTGGGTAGCATGGGGCGTGGCAAAGTGGCGCCAGCTAGCCTATGGCATGACCACTCTTCCTCTCATTGTTGCACCTACTTCGCGGCTCCTTTATTCTTTGCTTTCTGATTTTGGGTAGGACTTTACACCTACTAATCCATGGAGGATCAATTTCTTAATCTGGGATTGTTTGCTACATGCACCAGTCTGGATAAATTTCATGTTAACATATTGAGTTGCTTAATAAATATGTCGGTGGAGAGGTTGAACACTCATTAATTTACATATTGAGTTTCTCCATTTCTTTGCAGAGTAACGACACATTAAATGTGAGGTTTTATAATTTTAACCCTAAACTAAAAACCACCATCAACACTAGGGAAAATCTTAGATGGTCTCCTCCTCCTAGATGAGTTCTTAAAATTAATATTGATGGTTCATTTTTTCGCAGTAATAATACATGAGGAATTGGTCTGATATTTCATGATTTTGCGTTAAATACCATGGAGCAAGGTGCATCTATTTAACTCATGCGTGGAGTCCAGAACAAGCTGAATGTCAAGGTTTATGGGAAGCAATCCAATGGGTTAAGGATCAGAACCTTCACAGAGTGGAGTTTGATATTGACTCAATCCTAGTAGTAGATGTTATCAATAAAGACCCGATCACTTTAGATTGAAGACTTCGCAATCTGATGTTAAACATCAAAAAAAAAATTTATCTTTTTTTTAGCTCTTGGCATTGTTATTATGTCCCAAAAGTGAAGAAAAAGGTAGCTGATATTTTGTCTAAGTTGGCTAGAACAGATAGATTAAGCAGTGTTTGGTTATCTTTATCTTCGTGTAGCTGCATTGTTGAGTAGTTACATGAAGATACACATGATGTAAACATTCGTTTTTAATCAATTCATTTCTTAAATTTCAAAAAAAATAAAAAAATAAAAAAGCTATTACATTTTAGATTTATTATATTGTTAGAGACATCTTGTATACTCTGACAACATTATTAAACAAGACATGGAAAATTTTGAATTCTTGCTTAACATGGTTATTTGGCATATTATTTTACTAGTTGTGAATAAGTAAACTACTACAAACAGAAGATATTGATATTAATTGTGTTATTCAACAGTTAAAGGGACTTATTTCTTATCTTGATACATACCGAATTATGGATTTCAGTAAGGCATTGCTAAAACTAAACTTATTGCTGCTAAAATGGGTACTCAACCCGTTTTTCAAGAGAAACATTTTATCAATAAGAAGTATTCATTTGGAAAAAGTGCTAGTAATGAGGTATGTCTACCACCTCGAAGTTTTTAGAGTAAACTATTTCATATACATATTGGATCAAGTTGTTTTTTCAATAAGTACTAGGTTTAAATAATTTTGAAGCTTGAAGGTTATCTGCATCATGACTCACCAAAAGATATCAATGAAATGAATTTTTTTTTGGAATTGAAAGTGCTGAAATTTATCGTTCCATATTCTATGAAAAAACCCAAAGATGTCCTGAATTTTCTAAAGACCATGGATGAATCTGCTTCTTATCCAAATGCATGGGAAGCTTACATGATCATATTAACTATACCAATTATCGTTGCGTCTGCAATAAGAGATTTTTCTAAGTTAAAATTGATCAAAAGTTACCTCTGATCCACTATGTCACAAGAAAGATTAAATGGGTTAGCTATGTTTTCTTGCTGAAAAATTATATTTTACGTCTATCATTAATAAGTTTCCTACTAAGAATGTACAAACAGAATCGACTTCCAGTCAAGCATAATTGAATGCTTTTATTATACTATATAAATTGTTTTTATTAATGAGGGGCCACAAAAAATGCAGGATCGGCCTTGTAAGGTTGGAACTTGTTCCAAAAGATTTATTGCGAAATGTGAGTCACACCAAATCAGAATTAGAGTATTGAGAATTTGGATTTGGATTTATCCCAGTCTGTACTTAATTTACCAATACTAAGGGAAATTCCTATGGACTCAACAAACATGAAGTTTGTTCATTTTGCTCCCACTATGGACTCAACAAACATGAAACACGAGTGGGCAAACCACCAATTTTATTGGTTTGTTGACTATGGACCAACTAGAGCAGCGCGTTTCATCTAAATCCGCGCGGAGTATGTATATTCGCCAGCGGATCAATGAAAATCACGCAGTTTAAGTTAATCCACTGGCGGACCAAGGAAATCCTCTAACGGGAAAACCTAAGTCGCAAACGGCTACATATCAATTTAATCATCCAATGGCAATTACTCTTTTCACTATAAATTCAGCTCATTTCAAAACTTAAAATTGCCACCTTCTAAATTTCTATTTCTAAGTTTCTCAATTTTATACCTTCTCAATACTTTTTTCACGCACAACTATACCATCCCAATCTATCAGAAAAAATCTAATAATCCATGTTTCTAACAAATATGGCATCCGCCTCGTAACAATCACAACAACGAACGCAAACAAAAAACACAACCAACATTCAAAAGAGTTTGTGGTGTCAAGTATACAATGTATAAAGATGAATCAATTTGTAGGAATTATGTATTATATACAGTAGATCAAACGAATGGTTGCCATCAACAAAAGAATACGTTTAATGAAAATATTTTTCAATGATTTTGTGAAGAAACCAGCAACTTCAATAGCAACAGTTTTCAAAGGCGTTAATAAATACGTAACTTTGATCATGCGAATGTGGCGTTCCAAAAGAAGTGGTAAATGTGAACCAGATGTGGAACGAAAATATCGGGAAGAGTGGCAAAGGTCCCACAAATCTGGGTTTCAGCATGAATCATGTTTCAACATTCTGAAGGTGCTTAACAAGTTTAATTCGTACTTGCTGAAAGGTAATCAAATGCTAGCAAGATCACTACATGGTCCAATCTCGTAGGATTTTCAGAATGGTGGGACTGATTCCTCAATGGAAGGAAATGGATCTTCATATGCTGGGTATCCAAGTAGTCAGGAACAACACAAAAAAAATCTGGACGTTAACACCAACGTCAAGAGAACAAGAGGAAGGGATCAGAAAGCTGGAAAAGCAACAAGAGATGGAGCCCAAAAAGAATCAGAAGGAGGTTCAAATGAGTTCAACTATTCTGAGTTCAAAGAATTTGAGCAGAAGGTAGAACAAGATAGAAGCAGGGACCAGGGCTTGGTAATAAGACAACTTCGAAAAGTCATCTTTCGCGAGATCAACACTACATGGATATGAACAGGAACAAGTTACTCTCCATGAACACTTCATTTATGAATCCACTATAACTTGTTATATGGAATATGGAAGTGGATAAGGCAAAAAAAAACTGCATGGACAACAATACCCACAAACTGACCAATATGAGTACGAGGAAGATGATGCCTATACCTCGTAAGAAAAAGATGAATACCTCCTTGATTAGTTAATTAGTTAAGTTTAATCTTTATTTAATAGTTAAGTTTAACTTAAATTTAATGGTTTAATTAAAATTACTTTCAAAGTAATTGCCTTTAACTTATCAATTAATTTAAATAGTCTCATGACATTATATATAACTAAAATAATCAATATTTAGTTGAAAAAAAAACATCTATATGCCCCGATTTTGACCACCTCGTATATCGGCTCTTGCTCCTTTTGTAGCCCAAAGGTGCCCAATTAGATATTCCCTTAGTTGTCCATAGATTTCCCAGTTTTGTACTATGTCAGTGGCAAGTCTATATTCTCTTACTGGATGGCCATGCTGCACCACAATCCCTGGCCTCAAATATTAGTCTGGAAAACTAGTCCAGGTTGGGTCACGTCTGGTTTCCTCAATGACCATGTTATGCAGAATGATGCAAGTTAGCATAATTTTTTTAATTTCTTGAAGATCAAAAAAGCTTGTCGGCCCAGCTATGATGGCGAACTTCCTTTTTAGTATGCCAAAAGTGCATTCACCATCCTTCCTCAATTTCATTTTTTAGCCGTTAAAGTACTTCGTATCCTTCCCAGTCGTCGGTCCAAAGTTTGTCTGACTATAAGCTTGAACCAAAATTGACCATTCTTGATAGATCCCATATGCTAGATAATATCCCTGAGTATAGTCATGACCATTGATGGTGAAATTAAAGTGTAGCGCGATCTTATGCTTAAGATCTTCAAAAAATGGTGACTTATGCAAAACGTTGACATCGTTATTTGAACCCGAGAGTCCAAAAAAAACATAATAAAACCAACAATCATAAGTAGACAGGTGCTTCCACAATCACAATTGGTTTTGGATAATGACCCTTATATTGACCTTCACATTCAACCGGGCACGCATGCCACGTCCAGTGCATGCAATAAAGGCTACCTAGCATTCCTGTAAAACCCCTCTTTGTGTTTTTGGAAATCATTCTTTCAACATATACCTGAGTAGGAATTATTATAATGGTTCTACCAAAATGCTCGAATATTGTATCGCAAAAAAAAATTGAGATACCTAAATGCGATTGTTTTTCCCATACGGATGTACTCATCCGCGAAATATGCTGGTACCCCATAACATAATATACGGAGGGATGCATTGACCTTTTTTTCGGGACTAAATCCTTGTACATGTCGTGCATCATACTGATAATTAAATAAAGGTTGTACCTAACATATAACTCAGCAATAATCCTTTGTATCAAGTTGCGGTCATGCAGAACAGATGCTTCCGCATCGGAATAGACACAACCATGATTAAAATAATCATGCATCATATTGTCATGCTAAAAATGCTGATCTCGTCACGTTCATCTTCTAGTCATAACTTCTTGTGGCTCTAAAGGCTTTGGTATCATCCCCTAATGTAATTGTAACATCAAATTTCGTCTCCTTTATCTTGAATTGCGTCTTTATTCATTTGGCGCAATATATACATATATATATATATATTTCTTGCTCTTCTTCATATAAGGTTTCATCCATTTCCATATCTTCCTCAGAAGAACCAAAATGAGGATTCATGGTTGAAAATAGAAAACGATTGAAATTGAGAAAAGATTGATTGGATGAAAGATTGTTGTGAATTTAGGAGATAAATCTCGAGTAGTATTTATTAGGGTAGAAACTAGTAGTTCCGGTGACTGTTAAAAAATAGTCGTTATCGGTCTAACAGAAACTACCAGCAAATGAACTTAATCCACCGGCGGATTATATTTGTCTAAGTGGTTTCATTTAGTCCACGTGTCTGATTTTAATTCGCCCAGTGCATTTATCATAGTGCAAAAACCAGTTTGCCCATTTACCTGGCTCAAAAAAAAAATATTTGGCAATTACCGTCGGAATTGCCCTAATACCACAAACCCATAAAATCTAAAAATGGATTAAAGTCAAGAACACTGTTATACATAGAACAATTTTACTTTTTCAATTAATTTTACACGCCTATATTTTGCATGGGATATTTTGTTTTACTAAAAAAAATTACAAAAAGAATTAATGATATTCAAAGAGACTTTTGGTCGGGAAAACACCCTAACTCTAAAGGAATTTACATAAAGTCTTTTAATTTCCTATGTAGACCAATAGAACAAGGGGGGATAGGGTTTAAGGAGGCTAATAAGGTTAATCAAGCTATGATTAGAAGAATAACATGGAGGTTAGTTAGTCATCCTGATGACCTTTAGGCACAAATTTTAAAAGGTGAATACTTTGAAAAAACAAGAGCTTTATATTCTAAGAAGAAATCAAAAGCTTCTTGGGTATGTAAATGTATCCTACAAGGAATTGAGCACATGAAGAAATACAGTACTTGAGAAGTGAGTGATAGTTCTTCCATAAACATTTGGGAGATAGATGGTTACCAAACATGGAAGAGATTCTAGCACAATTTGTTCCTAAAATAAACTCAAGCGTAACACTTGTGTCAGATTTAATTGACTCTGATACGAAAAAGTGGAACATAAACTTGTTAAATTATGTTTTCGAAAATTCATTGGTGAAGGAAATTTTAGGCGTTGGATTGTACTTAACAGAGGATGGAAATCTTAAAAAAAAAAAAAGACAAACTAAGATGAACCTTAATTAGAAATGGAGAATTCTCTATAAAATCTATATATGCTAAACTTCAAAACCAATCTGGCTTAGTTTCTACTAAAACAAAAAGGTTTTGGAAAGGCTTTTGGAGTATGGATACTTCTCAGAGAATAACATGGAGGTAGTCAAATGAGATTTATATAGACTTTCATAGATTTTTTATTTGAATGACTCCCGAAGACTCTCTGAAAATCTAGATCTAGTGATTCTCAGAGAGTATTTTAGAGAGTCTTTATGACTTGTAGATACAAAAAAAACGAGAGTTCTAAAGAATTTTTGTGATTTATATAGACAAAAAAAGTATAACATCTAACTAAAAATTTAAACATCAACCGATTTTTTTATTATCATGCACGCTACAATGTTAATTAACTAGGGAATCACCCGTGCACCGTTATATTCTGGGGTGCTTTGCTGTCGCATAATGTCTGATTCTTTTTTATGTTATCCTCTAGTTTGTATCGCCCAAGTCACACAGTTGTGTGTTTTTCTTAATGAAAATTTATGTATTCAATTTCTAGAAGGCGTAGTCAATGGTAGTGTGGGTGATAACGGTGAAGTTTATTGGTATAAAATTGATTTCATTTTAGTATGAATTTGTTTTCATTTTAATTTGATTCTATAAAACTTCAAGCGATCAATCAATTTTTTATCTGCAATTGATCGAATCCATTTTCGCATAGTGGAATTTAAGGTTAGTGTTTTTTTTCTTCTGTTGTTGTTATGGAGATAATCAAATAGAGGGTAGAAAACGATCAAGTTCCAATAGAGAATGCAGTTGATGGTGTTACTAACAAAGTTTTTCATGCGAAGAATATTGATTTGGGTGACACTTCCAGTTGATTATATTAAGTCAATATTGTTTTTGGTATCCGTTAAATGATAGTTTGTGCTATGATTTTTATTTCTTATATTTTTGAATGTGAGTTGATCAATGAAACTATTGGTTTTCTCTTGGTTTCTTTTATAGCGCACACCCTGTTCTTGAAAAAGTCTGAACGGTTCACTACCAATGATTTTAAATTATGTGAAATCAGGAAATGGGGTTACAATGATAAATTTGATTTATGAGGTTTTCCATATTTATTTTCATTATGTAACGGTTCGCTACTCTGACGAAAAAAACTTATAGTTATATCGAATAGTATTTCAGGAGATTTTGAGTAAAATAGAACGCCAAATGTAATCATGTTGATATCATATGTCATCTTGCATTTCACCACAAATACTAAGAAAAATGATTATATATTATTCACATGAAAAGGATAAAGCAATAAAATAAAGGAAGTAGCTTACAACGGATAACAATGTAAGTTGATTACCCTGTGAAATAGCCATGTGATTTTTTGCGGTAAATTTTCACAGGGCAGTCGACTGTCTATGTTATTTTGTGTGGTTTTGATCATTTCTCAACTCCCAAATTGAGAAACCACATGATGAAGTAAAATGGAAAAAATTAAAAAAGCCTTTCACAAAAATTCCACATAAAAAAATTTCAATCAAAATCACAAAACCACTCTAAAGTCTGAATTTTTCCATGTTGCCCTACTTTCTTTGCTGGTATTAACCGCTTCCCCATTTTTCCAACTCAGGATCATATTTCATACTCCTATTCCAAATCCTCATAAAATCCCCACAACTTACCAAGGAACTCTAGTGATTGGTTTGTCGAGAGGTGAAATTATAATGCTCAATAACATCCATTACATTAAAACATTACAACAGGAAAACTACAAATGTAAGCATTTTTCACTTTAATCCATATCAACACAAATATTGAATATGTAATAACCACCATTACAACAAAGAGGGTTGCTTCGGTTCTGGTGTCGCAGGGAGGCCATGATAGTCAAGAAGGGTGACTGCGTAGCTGGTTGCAGCATTTCATGATTGGTGCAGAATCGGCAAGAAGCTATACATACCACCACTACATCATTTTCCAATTCCCGAAGAATTTTCTTTTTGCAGGAGGGAACTTCTAACAATTTGTTTGATATGATATGATAGTCTAATGTTCTCAGTAGCGCGAGGAAAATAAAAGGGAGTGCGAGCAAGATAAATTAATTTTATTTACCTCACACTCGCTCATCGGGTAAAAGGGGTCCCATTTCGAAGAGATAAGTTGGGCTTTGGTTTTTCTGTTATTAGTATCCAAAATCTGAAGGTGTTTTTCCTTTTTTCACGGCCACTATGATAATGATGGGGTGATCTTACATCCAAGCACCTGCAGAATTATAATTATCAAATAGGATCTAACCAAACGGGATTGCATCCTAGATAATACTCCTAAAATAACATTTTTCCAACATAAGGTCACAATGAAGCAAATAATTAATTCAATCAGCAAAATCAAAATAAATTTGGTAAAACATTATAGCAGTGTGTACTAACAATAATTCCTTCTAACAATAAATCATGGATCAGCAAGTTAGCCCAAATCTCATCTTTTATTCACTTTGATTTGCTCCAAGATATGATATGAAAAGCCTTACATTTTTTTATATGCATGAAAAGTGTTACTTAGCATATCACCTTTAGTTGTTGCAATATAGGCTGCCCAAACATTTTTCAGCAACAACTCAAAGCCTATCAGACATAATGCTTTCAAATCTATTTTCTGAACATACTGTGTTAATTGAGTAGAGGAAAATTACTGATCTCGGCTTCTATTGTAAATGGGTCCTAACAAACATATGGATACATAAACGAATACCTCTTCTTTTTATGTTCTTCTCTAGTAGATAAGGTAACAACGAAGTTGTATAATTATCTATACATTTCTTGAATTTGTAGTTGCTGGAAAATTACCGATCTTAAAATCAGAAACATGGAGAAAGAAAAAGATAAAGAAAGTTGAAACAAAACGAACAACAACAAACACACCCGGAAAATGAAAATTTGGATAAGCAATCATCTACTTGAGAGTTTTTAAACATTTTAAAAATAAAATGATCTAAAATAAGCTCATATGTGATGCCTCATAGACTTGTTTAGCGTTCTTACTTAAATCGGCATGTTAAGTAAGTAATGCAATGCCATTATATTAAGAAATTATATATGTTAAACACTAATAATCAATCAGGTGACATTCCAGAAATTGACAAACTTCCTAATACATACTTGGTGATAAGATAAACAAATTTATAATCGCACCCAAAAAATTGTTGTCATTAGATTCCCATTTACACCATGATATATATTCATATGAGATGGGCGATATTCTATCTAAAGATGGTAAGAGAACGGCAAAAAAACACATTCCATTTCAGGTTGCTGGAAGGTCATCTGAGACAGAAAAGGAATCCCATACATTTGTTTCAATACATCCAACATTACAATGTATTGCGTATATTCAAGTTAACATGAAAGGGTTTTCTATGTTACGAATGTTACAGGTTGGAAGATGGGCAAAAGATTGAAAAGAAAAAGCGAGAAGCCAAAGGCAATAAGCATAGTCCAAGATGGTTCACAGAACTGATAAAGGAGTGCCTATGCAATGGGGACATTTGGAAACGGTAAGTGATTTAGGGTAAAGACAATGACAATGTTGTTTCAATACCCATAGAAAATTAGCATAAATAAGAGGCAGGAACAAAACTAACTCCCCACCTTGGAAGGGTCCACACAAAGAAAGTATGACGGTTTTTTATAAATCAAAACTGCAAGCGCCAAAGGTTACTGGATCCTAAGGCCCAAATATCAGGAAGGCAGTTCTTGTCAAGCATATGCTGGTTAAATGTTGGTATAGAGTAGTATCCTAATATACAAAGACTGTTTAGTTATTCTTTGCCTGACATTGAAAATACACTAAAACATTAGTTATTATCTATTTTTTTATGAGAGCATGTTCATAAAAATTGAACATTCAAGCTTCCTTTGGAAACCATGGACATAAACGTCAAATTTTAGATTATCAAAAAACCAAGAGGCAAACAATCAATATCTATTTTAGAAAATAAGATCTTACCAATTCGGATCTGTATATGTATTGTTTCTTGAAGTCGAACTTGCACGATTAGCCTATGACTTCTACGGATTGTTTTACGGGAGGCGCCACTGCCTATCCTAAGCTTTAAATATTGGAGAAATTAGTGTTATTCAATGATTACTCATTTTTTTCTTAACCAACCTTATCAAGAACTTCATATTATCAAACAATTGCTTGCAAGGGATTCATTCTAGCTACCATTGTAAGATAACTCACACGTAATAACTGAATGCAAAGTCTCTAGGTAACAAAGGCGATCGGAAAATACCTGGTTGATGCAAGGCACCCGCAGCTCTGCTCTTGAGGCTATATTTACCGTTTTATTATCCATATATCAATAACCCAAAGGATCCACCATATTTACCACAGGTCTACATGCATGATGTTTCAAAAATCCACCGTTCTATTACAAAGCCAAAGAAAAAAAAACAGTTTAAAATAGAATCCCCTTTAAACCCCATATATAGAATTGTAATGGAACTAAATTAGGGATACCTACGTTTGTTTCTCATCATCTTTGCTATATATAGGACAATTCAAAATGTTTGTAGTTGAACATGAAATCATCTCAAACTTTTCATTCCTGCAAACCCAATCATGAAAACAAATATCCATCATTCTCACTGAGACAATTCAACAAACACTTTCAATGAATTTTTTTACCTTGAGACTATCTCGCAAAAGTAAAGATTGATGCATAAGAACTTAACCTGGGTTTCCTTCTTCATGGCTTAAACCAAAAACTCAACCTGGCTGTCTTTTTTCTACAATAAAAATAAAGAACAACTTCATTAAACATCGAAGTCCCACAAAAGTAAAGAAACTGAAATCTAAGACATGTGTTTCAAGATTCACTCCCCTTCAATCATATTCTTCGAGTTTAATTCATCATCTATCTCAGTATGGAAGAACATGATTTCGGAAAACAAAATAAACCCGGTGTGGATATGATAGTTAGGGATAAGTGTAGTTGCAGAATAACCTACAACTACACCCTCAGTAGAATTTGTAAAACTTAAGAAGTTCTTGATGATGAATGACAATTTTCTTATTAATTCTCTCAATTGATTACATAAAGATCTCTAAATGGAACTAGAATAGTTACAACTTTCTCTATTCTCTTTCCTAAGATATATTCTGACACTTACTAAAAGAACCTCTCGAATTTTACATTTGAACTCCTATTTATAGTGAAATTTGTACAGCTATATATGTATTGCGAAGTATCGCAATACATCTTCGTAGCATTATTCTATCTTCGCAAATCTTCATACTTCCCCATGCTTCCTCTACCATCGCATCATTTTGCAACTCTTTCCTCTTATATTTATTACGATGTTCGTAAGCTAATATCTTGCGATATTCGGTACCTACATCTTGCATCTTCTCATGTCAATTCTTCGAATAAGAAATGATCGTGAGAAAATAACCGTTACTTATTCTTTTAGAATGTGGACACGTCTTTTGTAACCGTCCTTTTCCATCTATTCCCTTATATAAACTCTTTTACATTCTCTTCCTTATCTTTTTCTTACTTTCTCTTTTTACTTCTGCAATTTTATCTTCTTATCGTACTCTCCATTACCATTTTTCTCTTCCTGTTTATATCATCATGAGTTCTCCGAGGTAATTTTCTTCTATCTTCCATGTCTTTCACTTGTTTTCCTCTTTGATTTCTGTATAATTTATTGTTTGATTTTGGTTTGTTTCAGCAAAACTATTCCTCAGGTGAAACCTCCAACCAGAAATTCAAGCCCTAATCTTCGAAGAAGGAAATATGAGAATCAAAAGGTAGTTAAAATACTTTGTCTTCTTTTTTAAACAATATATTGTTGCCTCAGTTTTTTAATCTACATTTTGATTCTCAGGTTGGCAATAAATTAAACCCCACTAAGAGATCTCGAGTGATTAAACCCACCCCAATAATTTCAATTGATGACTTCCTTCCTGAGGTTGATAAGGAATTTCCCTCTCCTCCTCGTGAAAGCACTTCTTCGCAAACTCCTGCCTCTACTCCATTACCCAGTCTTCAGTCTCCCATCAATGTCAATTTATCAGCACTTTTTCAGAATCAACCTTCGCAAAATACTTTTTCAACCTCTTCTCTTGAAAAACCTATCTTAACTCCCAATCCTTTGAATGCTGTTGCCCCAGACAATTTACAACTTGCTCTTATTCCTTCAAATTCTTCTCCTCTTCCTCAAGAAATCCGAGATGGAATTTACTCAACTTTCCGAATGTTATCTGAAGTTTTGAATAGTACTGCGAAGTCTACTAATGTTCGTTCGCAGTATGAGTTTTGCGAAGCACTAAATAGTTTCATCAATCCTGATATTTCAAGTTCACGTCAATCCTTGGAAAGAGAAGTTGAATTACTTCGCCAATCTTTGAAGTCTTCAAGAGAAGAATGTGAGAATCTTCGTAAAGAGAATCATCAGCTTCAAAACGATTCTCTTGACTGTGCGATCCTTCGCAAAAGGAATGATAAATTGAAAGGTATGGTTATTATCTTCATATTTTCCCCTTTTGTTTACTTATATTCTTCATATGTTTGAAACACCCATTAAAACCCATTCCCCTTTATATAATCCATCCGGAAATGTAGAATGTTGGTACTTCGCCATGAATCAGATGCATCAGAATATCAATCCAAGCATGCAAGCCTCTTGAACCAATTCTCCCACATATCCGATCTTCATTCGTGTGCTCTTGATAATTTTGATGCGCTTTTCCAAGAGAATACCCAACTGATTTATGACCGAATTTTTTTGAATAATGATATATCTCAACTTACTTCTTCTTTAACTAAATCCATCTTGAGAATTGAAACCTTATTAGGAGAGAACAAAACCTTATCAGAAGACAAATGCTTGTATTTGAATACAATGATCGTTTCTTCGCAATAATTAAACACTCTTCAGAATAAATGTTGCGATCAAGAAAATCTTCTTTCTTTGTTAAAAGGTAAACTTGAGGAATTAAAGAAGACTTCAGATGCAGAGAAAAGTTCTTTTGCCGTTGAGAAGAAGTCCCTTATTAATAAGAATATAATCTTAAGTACCAAGAAGAATCAACTTGAAAAAGATTACTCTGAATTAGAAAGTCTTAATGCCAAACTTGCGAAGGATAAAAATTTTCTTCTTTCTAAAGACCAAAAGCTTCAATCTAGACTTAAAGGATTAGTTGGTGATGGTTTTGATAATGCGATGGATCAGATGAAGAATTTTTGTCTATCTTTAGCTCAATTTCTTACTTCGCAAAGAGAAGGTAGTCATTAAAATTTGACTGCCTCTGATGTATCTTTAAATTTTGTTATATTCGCAAATTTAACTCTTTGAATTTTGTTTTACTCGCAGAATCTGAGAATAACCTTCGCAATGCTAAGGTTGGACTAGAAGCCTCCTGTTCTGAGCTTCTCAAGAAAAATGCTTTACTTTCTACTCGCTTAATCAACTCTCGTGATCGTGCCACTCGGAGATTCAACTATCTTGCTTATTCCAAAGATATCGAAGATACCAACCATCAGACAGCTATACTTCGTGAAAGTCATCTGAAATCCCAAGTCTTTGTGAATAACATTCTCTTATCAAAATCCTTGCCTCTTGTGAAGATTACTCCTCTGGGAATATCTGATGATGAAGTTGTTCGTGATCCTGATAGTGATTTTGATTATGAGAGTGATGATGAAGGACTTGATGGTGAAAAGGAATCTGTTCCTCAAAGAGATGTTCATGTTGCAGACTCTACAAAGGATGATATTTCGCAAAATTCGAATGCTTCTAATGACCCTGCTCATCTTAAAGACCCAGTACAGAGTGTTGATGAAGCATAATAATATTCTTTCTCAAATTATCATTGATTCTCTTGTTTTCCTTTCCTTTGAACTCTTTCTCTTGGCTACTGTTGATTCTCTTTTTGCAAACAATTCTGTCTACTATTTTTTGTTCTTTTAAGAAGTACATTTGATATTTTGCGAAGATGATTTGACCTTTCTTAAATTGAATGCTTTCCTTCTTTGCATCATTTGATCATATGAAGAGAAATAATATAACTTAAAGACTTAGCTTAGTATCTCCTTTCCCCCTATTATTGCTCTTTAGATGATTAAACCTTGTTGGAAGTATTTGGATATTTGTCCCAAATTAACTTTCGAAGTTTCAGCTTGTTGCGATTTTGTATAAGAAATCCTCCTTTTGAAATATAAGAAATACGAAGTATGAAATATCCTTACGAAGTATAAAATATTTTTGAAAAAGTATTAGAAGTATTCAATCCGTGAATAATTATCCAATGTGTGAAGAAGTGTAAGAATTATTTAATTCATGAAGAATTATCCAATGTATGAAGAAGTATAAGAATTATTCAATCCATGAAGAATTATTCATTATATGAAGAAGTATAACAAGTATTTAATCTTCGCAAAATTTACTAAACATGAAATATCCGTTATAGAAATATAATAAGTATGAGACGTTTTTGAAGAAGTATTCAAACTATGGAGAAATATTCAATGTATGAAGAAGTATAAGAAGTATGTAATCCTCGTAAATTTTAATGAATACGAACTATCTGTTTTTGATTGCGAATAAAATCGCATCTTTTGTTATGTCTTCGTGATATATATATTCTTGTAAAAATTCTTCAATGATATTGATGGAATTGTCTTCTTTGTCAAGGCTTCATGATATATATTCTTGTAAAAATTCTTCAATGATATTGACGGAATTGCCTTCTTTGTCAGAACTTCATGATATATATTCTTGTAAAAATTCTTCAATGATACTGATGGAATAAATACCATTAATTGATGTGGTCTTATCATGCCTTCCTAAGTAAAGGTCTTATTTTTCCACCTCTTTTGTGATAATATTTTTGTATTTGCGATAATATGACAATCTTGAACATTCTTGCGAATATACAACCTCGTGACATTATCGTCTTGCGATGAAATCGCAGGACGTTTTTACACTTTCATGTAATAACCCATTGATCTCATCTTAACTTCTTTGTTATGTTCTGCGAGTTATCTTTTTCTATCTATATATATATCTATATCTATATATATTTTTTTTTTTTAGAATGCTCGCAGAAATTCAGTTGTTGCACAAATATGACAAGCCTTTATGTTTTCGCAAACAAAAAGCCTCGTGACATTTGCGTCTTATAGCACGTATCAGCTCCCTAATGGAGGGTGCTGCCCTTTATCTTCCCCTTGGTTTCCCCTTCAAGGAAGCGTACATCGACCATACAATGTTAGCTCTTCCCATCCGGTTCTGCCAACAACCAGCTTTTGATCGCAACCTCTTATCCTTTTTTCCTATAGGGCTTATAGTTACGAGGTTGCACCCTATGGGGTATCTTTGGGCCAAGTGCATCATTTTCCAAGACTTGTCAAAAATGGAAGATGTGCTTCAAGCCCACCCGACACTCTTGACTCAACCATGTACCTCGGCGCCTTGATCGTTTTCTGCACTTCTTGGGAAAGACAGTATGCCTTAGTCGCCCAACCTAAATCATGTTACATCGCATAATATTGCGTAATGTCGCAAGATTAGATGAGAATCCAAGGTGTCTAACCCGGATAGGTACCCCATTATTGGGTTGTACCCCGTAAAGTTCCATGTACTCAAGTTCATTGGTGGTGTTCCGGTGTCCCTGAGCCATGCTTATAGGTACCCCCTTAAATGACGCACTTTAGGACTTTGCCTCTTACGAAATGTTTCTTCGCGAACTAGGGTGTACGTCACAAAGGTTTTCCTGTGTAATATTTCTGCGGCTTTCTTTCTTTTTTGAAAGCTGATCAAAGATTGCGGTTTTTTTATTCGCAAATTGATGTGTGCGTCTTTCTTTAATGAAAGTTAATCGCAATAAATTTTTTGAAATTCGTAACTTTTGCAAATTTTCTGCGAGCAAACAATATTCATAAAATTTATCATGAGTTTTATGGATAATACCTTTTCAAATACAGTCTATTCCAAGGTCTTCCAAGTCTCAAACCCATGTCTCTCCCTTCTGGATCCATCAATCGATAAGCTCCACTTCCCACAATCTCTTTGATAACATATGGTCCATCCCATTTTGGTGCTAATTTTCCTCCATTTTATTTCTGATATGGAGGTGTTTCTCGCATGACCAAATCACCTTGTTGATATTCACGTTCAATGACTCTCTTGTTATACTCTCTAGCTAATCGTTCCTGATAAATTTTCATATGGTGCAACACCTTTTCTCTTTTTTTCTTCCAAATCATCCAGTTCAATTAATATCACCCCTGCACTTAAATTTCTTTCCCAAGCTTCTTTCTTTGTTGTCGGGATTACAACCTCTGTTGGTAATATTTCTTCTACTCCATATGTTAAGAAATAAGGAGACATTCCAGTTGCCTCTCTTCTAGTTGTATTGTATGCCCAAACTGCACTAGGTACTTGCTCGCACCACCTTTTGAGATGTCCTTCTAATTTCTTTTTGATTGTATCTGCGATTGTTTTATTTGTTGCCTCTGCATGTCCATTAGATTGTGGATATAATGGAGTTGACTTTCCATATTTTATCCTAAAAGCACTGAGTATCATCTCTATATTCTGCCCTTCAAATTGTTTTCCATTATCAGATACTAACTGTGCTGGAACTCCGTACCTGCAAATGATGTTCTCAAATATGAACGTAAAAACATCTTTATCACGAATATGCTGTACTGCTTTTGCTTCTGCGAGCTTCGTGAAATAATTTGTTGCGACTATCAAGTATCGTCTTTGTCCGGATCCAGGTAAAAATGGTCCAACAATATCCAACCCCCATTTCCCAAAAGGCCAGCAGCTTGTTGAAGAAGTTAATGTTGCCCCTGGTGCATGAATTATTTTACCATGTCGTTGACATTCTTTGCATCTTCGTACGAACAATTTTGCATCTATATGCATATAAGGCCAGTAATATCCTTATATCTTTGCTCTATACGCGAGAGATCTTCCCCCACTATGATTACCAGCTTCTCCTCCATGTAACATCTTTAATATTTTTTCTCCTTCTTCATGAGTTAAACACCTGAGAGGTGGTCCACTGAAAGATTTTCTGTATAAAATTCCTTCTCAAAACTCATAGTTTGTTGCACGACTCTTTAACTTATGTGCTTCTAGTATGTTCCTGGATATTTCTCCCGTTGCGAGATATGCATGAATTTCCTTTCTCCAATCTGCGATGTTGTTTGGTAATTCCCTTTCTACTTCCATCGTAACTGCCTCCTCAATTTCTTTTTCTTTGTCCACTGATGTGTGTTGAATTGTCTGGATTTTGATATTTCTTGTATTAGGATTTGTCATCATACTTGGAATGAATGCAAAATCATCTGCGAGTCGATTGTATTTCCTTGTTATATGTCTCCATTTTAATTTTTGTATCTTCGCAGATAATTCATCAACGAGTTTCTTGTATTTCTTCAAAGAAGACTCATTTGTGGTATAATCTCCTTTAATTTGACAAATTACCAGCTTCGAATCACTTGTTATCCTTATACTTTTAAGCTTCTTTTCTATTGCGATCTTCAATGCATGCACTACAGCTTCGTACTCTGTTTCATTGTTCGTGGATGCAAATTCTAGTCTAAATGAGAATGTTGTTCTTTCTCCTTCTGGTGAAATCAACACAACTCCTATTCCATTACCCTCGTTGTTGGATGATCCATCTACTAAAATCTCCCATCTATTTGGTTCTGTTAACAAATCTTTTGGATTCCCAAATTCTTCTTCAACATCCATCATTTCTTCTACTGCTTCATCTTCTTCCAAAGGAAATTACGCCAAGAAATCTGCGACGACTTGTGATTTTTGCGATGATAATACTTCGTATTTTATCTTGTAATGGTTTACTTGGGCATTCCACCTTTCTATTCTTCCTGACCTTTTTGCGTTCTTCATGATTGATTCAATTGGGACTTTGGTTACCACTTTTATCACATGTTCTTGGAAGTATATTCGTAACTTGAATGATGCATAAACCAGGGCTAAGATTAACTTCTCCATTTTAGAATAATTCTTCTCTGCTGCGTTAAAAGTTTTACTAATGTAGTAAATGGGCCTTTCTATTCTCTAGTCTTCTGCAATGAACTAGCGCTTAGAGCGTATGGAGTTGTTGCGAGGTATACCAATAATTCTTCGTCTTTCTCTGGTTTCTGTAATATGGATGTATTTGTGAGATATTCTTTGATTCCTTGAAAAGCTTTTTCACATTCATCAGTCCACTTGAATTTTGCTCCCTTCTTAAGTATGTTGAAAAAATGTTTGCACTTATTTGACATTCGCGAAATAAATCTTCCAAGTGAAGCCAAGAACCCGTTTAGCTTTTGTACTTCCTTTACCATTGCAGGTGTTGGCATGTCACGAACTGCTTGTATTTTTTCTGGATCAACTTGTATTCCCTCCTTTGATACTATATATCCCAAGAATTTCCCAGACGCAACTCCAATTATACATTTTTCAGGATTTAATTTGATGTTGAACTTTCTCATTTGTTCAAATATTTCCTTCAAATCTTGCACATGATCTTTGGCTTCTTTGATTTTTATCAACATATCATCTACATATACTTCCAAAGTTTTATGTATCCATTTTGCGAACACCTTTTCAACCATTCGTTGATATGTAGCACCCGCATTTCGCAAACCAAATGGCATCTTCACATAACAATATAAACCTCTTGGAGCAAAAAATGAAGTATGTTCCTGATCTTCTTCTGCGAGTGATATTTGATTATACCCTTTATATCCATCAAGTGAAGTGACTCTATCATGTCCTGCAGCTGATTCCACCATTTGTGGTATGTCTGGTAATGGGAAACTATCTTTGGGACAGGCTTTGTTTAGATCTGTGAAATCTATACAAATTATTATTCCTTTATTCTTTTTTGGAACAATGACCATATTCGCAATCCATTCTGGGTATTTCGCTTCCCTTATGATTCCTGCATCCAGTATCTTTTATAATTCTTCTTCTATCTGTGCATGATAACTTTGTGAGATCTTCCTTATTCTTTGTTTGAATGGTCTTATATTTTTATCTATGTTCAATCTATGACACGCCACCGATGGATCAATTCCTGGTATCTCATCTACACTTCCTGCGAATATATCTTTGTATTCTCGCAAGATATCAATAGTTCTTTTTTCTTCTTCTTCATCCATCTTAGTTCCAATTCGCAAGAATAAAGGCTCCTCTTTACTTCCAATATTTACTTCTTTGGTTGGTTCAGCTGCAACATAGCTAGGACTTTGCTCCCCCATAGGTGTTGGTTCTTTGATTATTTTCACTGGTTCCCCTTCTTTTTCTGGAATCTCACTTGGTATTCCTCTCCCTTCCTTTTCCCTTATTGTATACACTCTGAATTCTTCTTCCTTTTTTGCCTCCTTCGCAAGTTTTCTACGAAACTGTTTCTTTCTTGCTCTCCCTCCACACTGTTTTACTTCAATATGATAACAAAATTTTTCACTATCAAGATCTCCTTTTAATTCATGTATTCCATTTGGCGTGGGAAATTTGATTTTCTGATGTAATGTTGAAGTAACAACTTTGATCGCATGAATCCACGGCCTTCCTATCAGCATATTGTATGGAGATTTCATATCTATCACACATAAGACTATATGTGTTTCGATTTCTCCTAGCAATATTCGCAGCTTTATTTCCCCTTTAGATTTTGTTGTAGATTTTCCTAATCCATGAATAAGACATTTTAAATTTGTGATTTCTTCATCTTTAATTCCCATCCCCTTAAGTGCATGATAGAATATGATATTAACAGAACTCCCTGTATCGATCAAAATTCGATTTAATTTCCATTTTTCTATAGCTTTCTTCTCTTCTCGCATGATCGGAATTGTGACCACCAATGGTGAAGTGTGGTTCAAGTCTTCATTTGGAATCTCTGCTACTGAAAATGTGATTTTCTGTTTTTCCCATTATTCCAAAGTTGTTATTTTCTCCACCTCCATGATCTTTCTTCCTCTACAATCTCGCTTGTATATCTTTCCCTTCATGTTATTATGAAATTCGTCAATCATTGCCTTTGTGATCATATTACATTCTTCTCTTTTGCAATCTTCATCTACTGACTCCATTTGATCTTCAAATTTTCCACAATTCCTTTCTTATTCCCCTCCTTTTAGCCCAATTATGTAGTTGCAGAATAACCTACAACTACACCCTCAGTAGAATTTGTAAAACTTAAGAAGTTCTTGATGATGAATGAAAATTTTCTTATTAATTCTCTCAATTGATTACATAAAGATCTCTAAATGGAACTAGAATAGTTACAAATTTCTCTATTCTCTTTCCTAAGATATATTCTGACACTTACTAAAAGAACCTCTCGAATTTTACATTTGAACTCCTATTTATAGTGAAATTTGTACAGCTATATATGTATTGCGAAGTATCGCAATACATCTTCGTAGCATTATTATATCTTCGCAAATCTTCATACTTCCCCGTGCTTCCTCTACCATCGCATCATTTTGCAACTCTTTCCTCTTATATTTATTACGATGTTCGTAAGATAATATCTTGCGATATTCGGTACCTACAATCATAATTATTACATGTGTAAGATAATATTTATTACATTTATTACATGTGTAAGCTAAATATTCGTAATCTAATATGTTACATGTAATAAATATTTATTACATTCGTAAGCTAAATATTTATTACAATCATATTTATTACATGTGTAAGATAAATATTTATTACATGTGTAAGCTAATATGTTCGTAAGCTAAATATTCATAAGCTAATATTTATTCAATATTTATTACATGTGTTTCAAGATTCACTCCCCTTCAATCATATTCTTCGAGTTTAATTCATCATCTATCTCAGTATGGAAGAACATGATTTCGGAAAACAAAATAAACCCGGTGTGGATATGATAGTTAGGGATAAGAACATAAAACTTGATCGTAGAAGTATCTCGATCAAAAAAAAAAGATGGTAGAAGTATCGATGTCAATTTAGGGTTTCGAGAAGAAATAAAGAACTGGGGAAATTACCTGCAGCCGTACCGAATTTCTTTGTTGCTTCTTATCACTCCAAAATCTATCAATTCTAAAACTCAAAGGAATAAAAATCGACGATTCTTCTTACTTTTATCAGAAATGGAGATTGTGAGTGAGAGGCAACAACGCATTTTCTAGACTAAATCAATAGTGTACTTTTCAGTTTCAAACTTTTTTTTTAACAGGAAATAATGGGGAAGTGGAACAGTTTGATTTAGAATACTATAGAAAAAACCCATCGCGTAAATCCTAATATTGCAATCAAATAAATTGAATTAAACCCATGCATGCGATGACATAAAAAATAAAACGGAAAATTAAAAGTCCATGTGAATTTAGGAATTTAATGGGTTTATGAATGAAGTAATGCACACAACCGTTGGATCACATCATATGAGATGAGACCGGGAGGAGGAGGGAAGATCATAGCCGGCATTTAGAAATATGGATATATCTCAGCCGTTGCGTGACACACCGGACACTACTGCGGTATAAATATTGTTAATAAAAGTACCATGAATATGTAGTAAAATATGTATCTGTTCGTTATCATCCCACATTTTTTTATTTGCTAGATATCTCATAATTGGTTAGCATGTTTTCGTTGTTTTATCTGAGGAGATGTCTTTTGAGGTGGCAAAGAGAAAGATCGGTCGGTATACACGAGGGAAAAAAGAGATGTTCAATATATACAGATGAGGTCGGCTATAATACTATGCCAATGGCTCGTCCCATCGTCATCATCTCAAACAAACAAAAAAAAAGAGAAAAACATTGGTCTTACTCTCAAAAACAAATATTCCCTAAATTTCCAAGTCTCCCAAAATATCAGCTCCTGAGCAGAGATTTCTACCATGCCTATATTCATGAAAAAGTCTCCCCAAATATCTGAAAATTAAAAATCAATGACTTTTAATTCTCCTTCGAATAACAGGGGTGTTGGAGTGACTCTTATGAAATCATAATCCAATAACATGGAGTTTCAGAGAATTTAAATGACTTAAAAAAAATCTCTAACCATTAACAAAAGACACTAGGAGACTCTCCAAACTTCTCTATGGACTAACAGTAGATTTTGGAATTCTCCAGAAGTCATTTGAAATCTCAATTGACTACCTCCCTGTAAAATTATTTATCTGGGAATGTCTACAAGATACATTACCAACAAGACAAAAGCTGGTATCAGTAATGGAAGTATAAACAAAATGTGTGTTTTGTCAGCAGGCTGTGGAATCCACCTATAACTTATTCTCTGAACGTGCATATGCAAGAACAGTCTGGAACTTGTCTCCAACGCCTTTACATGGAGTATTCTCTAACTCAAATTCTGATAATATCTCTTTCTTAGATATTTATAATGTATGGAGGGAAGGTGATTTGAACTCTATCCCAATGACACTTGCTGCCACTAAGTGTTGGTTTATTTGTAAAGAACGTTGTGTTAGAATCTTTGAAAATAAAAACAGGATCCCAGAGCAATTAGCCTTAGATATATCTAGACATTGTGATTATTGGAATCCAGGGCAACTAAACATAGTGTCACAATAAAGCTGGAATAAATTACAGTCTCAAGATTATTGCAAATTCCCAAATATTAATACATATAAAATAAACTTGGATGCTTTATAGTTCTCTGCTAAGTCTGACGTTGGTTTTGGTTTCATCATGTGCAATTGGACAGGTACCTTTAAAGGAGCGGGAATGGGAAGTTGCAGAACATCATCAGCTGAAGAAGCAGAAGTTGTAGCTCTTCTACAGACAACAAAATGGGTCATCACACACAATTTGCAAAATCTGATCATTGAAGAAGACAATCAAGTAACTATTAGATATCTATCTACCAGTTAAGACATCAATAAATTGGCAATGTGTGGCAATTTTAGAAGAAGTTAAGAAGACGAAAAAATAATTAGTATTTTTTGGGGGTTTCCAGTTCGTGGACAGAAAAGGAAACACAGTAGCAACATTTTTTGGTTTCAAAATATACGCCAGTTTTTAATTTCTGCAATAACTTTTGACACTATAGAAATTATCATATGTATAACTCTAATGCAAACTCTCTATCCTTTTCAGTGACGTTAATCATATAGATTCAGTTATCTGACGGACCGTCAACTCGTACAAGTTTCAAATGAGACTGAATCTATTGATTAGCTGTCCCTCCAATAATATATTTCCTACTTTCAAAAGAAAATTTAATTTACATCAAAGAAGAAAATTAAGAGAAAATTTGATTGACCCTCTTTGAATCCAGAGCCCAGGCTATAGATGATGCTCACTTTTATCTATACCTACTCTGAGTTCTCCCTACAAAAATCATCAATTAAGCAAAAATAAGTCGATCTTCATTGGGATATACAAAAAAACAAAGTAGAAAAAGATAGAGAATTACTCGCAGAAGATGAGAATAGCTCGAGAAGGGTGAGACATTCGATCAGTCAGCATAGACTTTGAGACCCATTTTTTCACCAAAAATCTTGTCTTTGTTTTCAACTGGTACTAAATTTGATGATGACAATTTTTTTGCTGAAGCATTCAATGATGACGATGATAAAGACAGTTCAGATGTATTAGCATTTTTTTTTTATTTTGGCATTAGTTTTTCTTTCTTTCTTATTTTTGTTGATTGCGACTCTCATTTCATTTCTCATTCAATATGGATATTTTTATGTTGAAAGTAACCAAAAACAAATTTGATTAAAAAGAAAAAAATTAAATTAAAAAGATCCGAGTCCCTGCACCAAACAGTTGACAAAGTTGTAAGCGATGGAAAAACGAATACCCAACCAAAAGCGTCGTATCATATGTTGAGTTCTTTTTCTTTCTAATTACAAAAATTAAAACTCCCTTTAAACTTATTAAGAAAATTTATTTAGAATGGGAAGGTTACAATTTATTTCAATTACAAGCCCCATGGTGATCATAACACCAAGATTAACACGTAATAATAATAACCCACATGCAGAATAACT
Source organism: Papaver bracteatum (assembly GCA_023529315.1). Classification (NCBI taxonomy): domain Eukaryota; kingdom Viridiplantae; phylum Streptophyta; class Magnoliopsida; order Ranunculales; family Papaveraceae; genus Papaver; species Papaver bracteatum. The sequence goes on along the minus strand of JAJJWX010005396.1, from coordinate 73,029 downwards.
ACTGAATCAGAATAGCATTGTCGACCTCGGCCTTCTCTTTTCCTCTGAAAGGGATATAAAGCTCCACATACCCGCTTGGACTCCATATAATCTTTAGTTGGGTTGGGTCGAATAATTTAAGATCTATTTCAATCTCATGAACCGTTATATTCCCCTGCTTAAACAACAATATATTGTCTTCAAGGAATACACGCCTGTTTGTTTCTTTTTTATCATCAGCAATACATATCACCTTGTTGAATGTTGATTTACCAGATGGGACAAATCACCTTCTTCATTTATCAGATAGGACAAATCTATGGGACTAGCATGGACAGGAGTTACAAAACTTTTCTTCTTAAAGTTAAGTGAGTTGAAGGAAGACCTTTTTCCAAAAGAAATGAGGGAAGTTTTTGGTTTGAAAAGGTTAGCCTTGGTTTCAAAAATCGATTGGGTTCTCATAGGGTTTGTTTGAGAGCACGAGTGAAGCCATTGCTATAAACCGGATGTTTTTGAAAAGCTAATTTTGTTTTGTGTATTGTGTTATTGGAGTAGAAATGTATACTTCCACATTCGGTATTTATAAGTGCAAATTGTAGAAAGAGTCATTGTTATGTATACATCACTGATAACGACGATGAAGAATGGGTATCGGAGAACTAGTCCGATGAAAGAAAAGAAAAACGAAACTCCTAGAAATTATACTTATGCTAATTCTGATTCTATATGCAGGTAAAAGACTATAAATCTCAACAACATCATTCTCTTGTGCTAATTCTATATGCAGGTGAAAGACTATAAATCTCAGCAACATCATTCTCTTGTGCTAATTCTATATGCAGGTGAAAGACTATACACTGAAGATGTCAGACTCTTCACATGCAGAGTAGACTCGAAGAAGGAAGCCGAAACACTGGGGGTCTTAGCAAGCATCAAATGGGCACAACAAAAAGGGAAGAGGACTTGCACAATCCCGTTGGACAACAAAAAGCCCATGAAAGAACTGAAGAAGAAATGGGTGAACCATCAATTGAGATGCAACAACAATCTGATTGATGAATATGTAGATTATATTTCTTATTTTCGTAATTTTGTGTGTATTTCCCTAAGGCAGGATTGGTTGCCAAAGCTGCAAGAAAGGGTATATTAATTATATGTCCCTACTTTTAACTCCCTACAAATATATCCTTATGCAACAATAATTATGTCCCTCCTTTTTTATAACCTTATCCATTTAATATTAGATTACCTTAATACCCTCACTCATATAATATTTTTCTTTATTTCAAAATACAGCAAATTTCTTCCACTACCACTTCACCACCACCACTAGCACCACCACCACCACCACCACCGTTCAACAACCACCACCTACCAACCGCCACCAATATTCCACCACCACTCCTTCACCGCCACCATTACACCACCACTAGTCCTCCTCCACCACAAATTCGTCGCCGCCGCCTCCACCACCGCCGCCACCACCACCACCGTCACCACCGCCGCCTCCACCACCATCATTGGTTCAAATTTTTTGTATCAACAAAAAGTAGTTGATCCATTTCAGTTGGATCAAACAATGGATGTTTATCCATTGCAGTTGGATCAACAGTAGAAATTTATCCATTGCAATTGTATCAACAATGAATGTTTATCCATGCCGATGGAAAAATGCTACCAATTCATCACCAGCATAGATCCACCAACAAAACCATCAACAAAAGAAGTTTATCTAGTTTATCCAAGAAAAAAGGATCAACAAGTAGAAGTTGATCCAATTTTAGTGGATCAACAATGGAAGTTGATCCATGTAAAATTGGATCAATAATGATAGTTTATCCATGTAAAATGGAGTGAACTTGGCATGAGTCGAACACGCATCATCTGACATGGAGTCAGTCATGCTACCATTGCACCACAAGTTCAACAGTAAAGTTTTTTGCGAACCAACCGAACTCCACATATATGCAATAAGGGCATAGTTCGATTACAAATTTTTTTTTTAGAAAAAAGGCCAACGAACCAAACTCTAAATATAGGCAATAAGGGTAAAGTTCGGTTATAAAACATTTAAAAAAAATGCAAACCAACCGAACTCCACATATATCCACTAAAGGTAAAGTTCGGTCACAACCAGACTGAACATAGTTGCAAAGATAACAAAGTTCGTTCACAAGAAAGTTTAAAAAGTTTTTTGTAATAATGGTAAAGTTCGGTTACAAAAGAATTTCAAAACTTTTTGCGAACCAACTGAGAGTTCGGTTACAGAATTTTAAATTTCTTGGAACCGAACTGTTCTTCATGTTCTTCCTTTCAGGAAATTCGGCTAAAATCTAGGGTTTTTTCGAAACTACTCCTAACCGAGCAACACACTGTAACTTCCATTTGAACCCTATTTTGATGATTTCTAATCAATTCAACGAATCAAAATCAAATTAAAAGTAATGGGTTTGTGGGAAATTACCTACGGATTTTCATAGTGGCAGAATCAGGGTTCTTCTTACGTCTTTGATACCTGATTATGAGTTCACTTTCTGGTTCCACTTATTTATTAATATCAAATTCACTTGGGAGATTTGCTAGATGTGCCAATTGAGGACCTTCTCCCGGGAGTCTTGGGGTTTTCTTTCGAAGAACCATTCTTATACTTGATTGATTAATCGACGGTGAAAATTTTAATGAATCGACAATTAATCGATGAAGACGATGTTGAAAGGAAGAAGAAGAAGAAGAGAAAAAAGAAAAAAATTCTCCCAAAACCTGTTTTGTGCGGCTAGGTAGATGAGGAGGCTTTTTTTTTTTTTTGTTAATAGATTAGGTTAAATTCATATTTTGGTGGTTATTAATTTAGTTTTAATCTCTACATTTTAGGATTAAGGGAAAATTAGTAATGTCTATGTTAGGATTAAGGGAAAATTAGTAATCTCTACATCTTAGGACATCCCTAATTATAGAGCAGATGACATTATAAAAGAATGGTCCCTGGAAAAAAAAAGGTTATAAGCCCAACTAAACAGTAAATATGAATATTTATAAGCCCAACTAAACAGTAATTATGCACAAAAGCAATTTCTCGTGCATGACATAAAGTGTGAATTCATTTACATCCAGTGTCCCACACCTATTGTGTGATTATCCTGATATGATTATTGAGGTTGCCTCTTTTTTTTTTTTAATACTTCCCCCTATCCGGTTTACATGAGTGTTTAGGGTTATTTTTTTTGTTCCACATTACTTAATAGTTTTCATATTTTCACCACAAAACTACCCATAATACCTTAACATTTTGTCTTGAAACTATAAGTTTATTTTTAAATACACTAATAGCAATTAATGTTTGAAAACTTTTCTCAAGAGCATAGTTTTTTTTTTTTTTGTATCTCTATATTTCTTAATATGCTTGAAAACTCTCAAAACGTCATCTAAAGTGGAACGGAAGGAATATATATTTAGGAATTCGGATTATATATATGTGCAGCCTTATGTAACCTCTATGGTTGTGAGGCGAAGTACTACAAATTTGTGCAACTTAATGAAAAAACTTCTATTATGAGGCACAAGCATGATGGGTATAAGGCACATCTCAACTAAGTATACCAGGCACATATAAAGCTGCAGAAACATTTCCACACATCAAATGAAAAAGTAAAATAAAACTGAAACATTATTAAAACCTCAAATTCATATTTACTTGCTCAGATCATCAGTGTGATGTTCCGTTCAAAAGTAGTTAAAAGTGGTATACCTTAGAGAATTTACGAAGAAGCTACTGTTCCACGTTCGAAAGCAGTTAAAAGTGGTATACCTTAGAGAGTTTACGAAGAAGCTACTGTTTGAGAACATTAGATCCTACAACTTTGATGGTAACATGGCCTTCATGCTTGACATGGACTCATAGTTTGCTTCAATTGGCAGTTTGTGAAATTTTGATTTTGCTCTGAATAAGATTTTATGCACTTCCTCGAAGTGAGGACTTGTTGCAGTTCTTGTATCCTCGATCCACTTCAACACTTTTTTGAATGGACTTAATATTCGTATGCGATCCTTCTCGTGCAAAAGCTGAATCCAAACCAAATTCATAAGTTACTGATAATATTCTCGAGAACATGGTTTAAATATAGAGAGCTCAACTACTCGAGATAAATGAGAATAGAATTCAGCTATTGAGAAATTTCAGGATCATTTTACCTCGAGCTGCATGATTTCACAAACAAGGCTAAGATCAGCTATAGATGGTTGGAAACTACCCAATAAGAATTTTCCTTTTCCGGTGAGCCAAACAGATTCAAGTTTTGATAGGGAAGAGGTCAACACTTTCTCAGCTTCGGCAGCTGCTTGTGGATTCATAGGAATGCCTAATGCAGATCCTAATACGGTATGTAGAACAAATGGAGCTGAAGAGATACGCAAGATGAAAACCATGATTAGAATAATATGAAACAACAATACAAGTATCAAAGAAAAAAATGAGCGGTTATCAGATTATCAAAATATTGATGCTGGTGACAACCTTCACACAAGTTAGACAAATGACAAGGAACGAGTGAATTTGTACCTGCACCACGGCGTAAATTGGAATGATGCCAATCCAAGACTGAGTGGATCTTAGCCCTTTTTGATACATCATTTGGATACCTTAGAATCAACCGAGTGAAGAGCAAATAATGAAAATAGTTTAGCCGCAAATTTAGACAAGATGTCCGACGAATAAGATGCATCTGATACTACATGCCAGAGGCAAATAGGTCCAATATGGTAATTCAGATATATTGGCAATAGTGCCACAGAGATAGTAGTTTGACTGACCAATGATCTGCAACTCCTGGGAACGCCCAAGCGAGGTAGATCAAAATTGCATGACTGTGATAGTATCAAAGAGATTGAAAAGCGAAATTAGATGTAAAATTCACCAAAGAAGTAACTCAGCAATAAAAATACTGAAAATGGCAGGCATATTTGTTGTTCTTCACTATGACACCAGCAGCACGATTTTGTTAGATCCCAACTGAGTCAAGTCCTAGACGAATGATTGCTAGTTCTGGATCAAGTTAAGCTTGTCTAAGCATTGAAAAAGTAGCTGTGCACGTATTGATAAATATACTCCCAACTCTCGTCGCCAAAAACTGGCTCAAAGGCGCATACCCAGACACAAACGTATAAGCCCTCACCCACCACCAAAAAAGACCACCACTACCGTACTACATCAATTCTCTTTTACAATAGCTACATAAAAAATACTTTGACAACCAGGTATACCTCTCAAAAAGCTTGAATCTTCCATCAGTAATGGCTGGAACTTGTCCCAAAGGGTTTATTGCTGTACCATAAGATATGTGAGTAAGACCAAATCAGAATTAGGGTATTGAGAATTGGGATTTGGATGTAATCAATCTGTACTCAATTTTTCAATATCAATACACCAAACCCACAAATTCCAAAAATGAAGGAAAGCTAAGAACACTATTAGTATAACAGGGCAAAGTCTGTTTTTTTCAGTAATTTTAGATCAACGAAACAAAATAGAGAAAATTTGATCGACCCACCTACGAATTCAGGCAATTTTTGCTGACGTTTCCCTAAATCTACTCTGATTTCTTCAAAATCAATTCCATTTGCCCTACAAAAATCACAAATTAAAATAAGTCAAAAAATTTAATGGTATTTACAAAAACAGAGTAGCGAAGGATAGAAAATTACTTGCAGAAGATGAGAATAGCTCGAGAAGGTTGAGACATTCGATCAACATAGACTTTGAGACCCATTTTTTTCACCAAAATCTTGTCTTGGCGTTTCAGCTGGTGGTACTGACTTCAAAAATGATGATAGAGAGAGATTTATACAGACAAACTGAAATCACATATTTTATCATCGTAAGCACTTAAACCAAAATAGGTCATGGGTTCGAATCTCGTCAACCCATCAAAAAGACTAGTTGTTTATTTGCTTAGGAAAGTGATAAAAAGTAAGCTGCTTATTTAGATCATCAGTTTGCATTTCATCGTTGAAGAACTGAAAAAACTTTTATTATCACAAACTTGAAAAGAAGCTGCTTTTACATACACACATCATGATACAAAGCCTTTAAACACACTAGGAGCACAAGAGCAAGGGAAACTAGAGCTGCCCTTACAATCCCAACAACCGACTTGAAACACAAATAAATGCATAGAACTCTCCTCACTACCATATATGTCAGTCAGCCTCCAAATCATTCTCATGCAAGCATGGCTTTGATGCTTGACATGGACTCATAGTTTTCTACAAGGGGTAGTTTATGCATCTCTGATTTTGCTGCGAGTAAGACTTTGTGTACTTCTTCGAAATGAGGGCTAGTTGCAATTCTTGTATCCTCGATCCATTTCAACACTTTCTTGAATGGACTTAACACGCGAACACGATCCTTCTCATACAAAATCTGAATCCATAACCATATCACATAAGAATTTCTCTTTCAATGTTGTTATTAACTCGGAAGGAATAACGGTAAATAAACAAACGCATTGTTTTACCTCAAATTGCATGATTTCGCAAACAAGGCTAAGATCTGCAATAGATGGTTGCGAGTTTCCCAATAAAAATTTCCCATTTTCATTGAGCCAGACAGATTCAAGTTGCGATAGGGATGAGATTAAAATTTTCTCGGCTTCCGCAGCGGCTTCTGGACTCGTAGGAATACCCAATAGAGGTCCTAGTACTGTATGCAAACAAAAGGGTGCTGCAAAGTTCCCCAACATGACAGCCATAATTAGCAAAACAATGTAACGGACCTCAAAATATCAAGGGAATCAAAAAGAGAGAAAAATTAGAATTATAGGCATTTATAGATAGAGATCTTAAAAGTTATTACAATTGTCCTAGACAACCTGCTAGCTACAAAGAAATAACAAGAAAGATAAGGATCAAGTACCTGCACCACGGCGTAAGTTGGAGTGATGCCAGTCCAAGACTGAGTGAATCTTAGCCCTTTTGGCCACATAGCTCTTCTTTTTGGAAAGGGGGTTAAAAATAGATACCAAAGTGCTGAGGCACGGGAGTTTGGCTACATCACTTGGATACCTTATAAAACCAAAAATAGAGTAACAAGAATCGTGACAATAATTGGAAGGAATAAGATGCAGCTGGTCATTAGAAACTATATAGGTCTCACAGAAGTAGTCTAACGTACCAATGATCAGCGACACCCGGGAATGCACAAGCAATGTAGCTTAGGATTGCATGACTGCAAAACACCGAATATGTTTTACTGATTCTTTCTTACAACAACCACTACTAATTTTGTGCTACATCAAATTTATACCTCTCAAAAAGCTTGAGATCTCCATGAACTATGCTTGGAACTTGTCCAAAAGGGTTTATTTCTGAAATCATGCATGCACCATAAGATATTTTAGCTACAATTAATAATAAGCTATGCAGACTCAATGAGAGTAAAACTGGTGCAGTTTCAACTGACGAACTCAATGACCCACCTTTGTATTCAGGCAATTTATGTTCTCCTTTAGTTAAATCTATAGTGATCTCCTCAAAATTAATGCCGTTCACCCTAACGAAATTGGCCAAGTTAGCAAACAATTCAAGCAAATAAACTAAACAAATAGAGAGATTTAGACTGAGTATTACTTGCAAAAGATGAGAATAGCTCGAGAAGGCTGAGACATGCGAAAACAATAGACTTTGAGAGTCATTTTTTTCCAAGTTTAGATTTCTTCTTTGCAACAATTTTGTCTTATAAGAACTGATGAAAAGGAATTCAGTACTATATATACCCACGTGAACCATGCCCTACTATGTTGTAAGCTTGTTCCTCCAGCTATAATCTTATGATTAACGTTTAAAGCAAAAGCAGAAACGTATTTGTTGTTTGTTCTCCACTAGCTTATAGTATGATTATGCGAACCATTATCTTAACATGCCGTACACAAGCAATAAAAGTATTTATTTACTAGTTTTCAATGCATGAGTAAAGCACCCCAAAGCAATAATATTCTTGTGAACAAAAAAAAAGCGAGCACTTTGGTGTCTTATATTTGGATTTGCTTTGGCAACAGCCTAAGATGGAATCTCCATCAAACTATACTGAACTAGTCCGAAAGGCAGTTTTGTGGGTGAAACAATGTACCATAATATTTATCTTATCGATAAGATAGAGCGAGAGAGTTATACAGACAAACTGAACTCACATATTTTATGACAGGCACTTAAAACCAATATGATAGATTGGTGGCGATATGATGTATTTAACCATCCATTTTATTTATTGGTAGCATGCCTTCAACCCTAATACAAGGATTCAAATGCCTCCTATGAATAGGATGACAGAATTTGACACCAAAAAAACACTTAAGTACTTCTACAAGTGATATATATGCAAGAGGAAATCAAAATCTAAAAATTGATTAGATCATCTGTTTCGAGTGTTAACAGAAAGTTCTTTAAGACATAAAGCTTAGAGCCTTTAAATGCACAAGCTAGCTAGAGCAAGTGAAACTAGAGCTGCCCTTACAATCCCAACTGACTTGAAACACAGAAAAATGCTTAGAACTCTTCTGACTACCATATATGTCAGTAAGCCTCCAAATCAACTCGTAGAGGATTGAATCATTAGGATTTTCAATCTCATGTAAGCATGGCTTTGATGCTTGACATGGACTCATAGTTTTCTTCAACAGGTAGTTGATGCAGTGCTGATTTTGCTCCAAGTAAGGCTTTATGCACTTCTTCGAAATGAGGGCTAGTTGCAATTCTTGTATCCTCGATCCACTTTAACACTTTCTTGAATGGAGTTAACACTCGAATACGATCCTTCTCATGCAAATGCTGAATCCATAACCATGTCACAAGTAGTATTACATATGAATTTCTCTTTGACAGTGTTGTTATTTACTCCAAAGGAATATGACAATAAAAATGAACTATTGGTTTACCTCAAATTGCATGATTTCGCAAACAAGGCTAAGATCAGCAATAGATGGTTGAGTATGACCCAATAAAAAGTTCCCGTTCTCGTGGAGCCAAACAGATTCAATTTGCGATAGGGATGAGGTTAAAATTTTCTCGGCTTCAGCAGCGGCTTCTGGACTCGTAGGAATACCCAATAGAGGTCCTAGTACTGTTTGCACACAAAAGGGTGCTGTACCCAACATGACAGCCATAGTTAGTAAAAATGAAACAGACATCAAAATATCAAAGTGCGTCGGAGCTGTCACGTCGGAGCTATCAAAATATCTGGGATACAGAGTCCCTATGGAATCATTCAGACAATGCGTATAGAGAATCCAACCAGGCGGCCAATGGACTGGCGAATTATGCAGCACTGAAACAGTTACAAACAGGAAACGACAATTCCGGGTTCTCCACGAATATCTGGGACCACTACTGCCCAAACTTACTTAATGTAATTGTAATGAATGATTCCATAGGGACTCTCTATCCCAGAGAGATCTCCTCTTAATAAAATTCTTTTTTGATCAAAAAAATAAAATAAGTAATAATGTTTCTTACCAATGATTAGCGACATCCGGGGATGCACAAGCAATGTAACTTAGGATTGCATGACTGCAAAATACCAAAGAACCGACATATATTATCAATTTTTTCTGACAGAAACTACTACAATCTCAATAACTTACCTTTGTATTCAGGCAATTTATGTTCACGTTTCGTTAAATCTATAGTGATCTCCTCGAAATCAATTCCGTTTCACCCTGACAAAAATTGCTAATTTAGCAAACAATTCAAGCAAATAAACTAAACAAATAGAGAGAGTGGGATTGAGTATTACTTGCAAAAGATGAGAATAGCTCGAGAAGGCTGAGACATGCGAAAACAGTAGACTTTGAGAGTCATTTTTCCTCTTTCTTGTGATCTTCCAACTCCCAGGTTAATATTTCTTCTTAAATTTGTGAAATTGTGAATCGCCCAGCGAATAGTTTTTCACTTTTGAGAATATGGTAAAACTAAATTGCTATATACACTGAGTAGTTTTTTACCCGTGCATTTTGTTCCTTGTTTATGAAATATTGGATTCATGTTTCAAAATTGATTTCGGTAAAAACTAAAAGTTTTATTAAAAAATTAAAAAAATATAATAAGCTCGTAACCCCAAAAAATAGCGTGCTAGGATATCAAGTGTCAATAAATTAAAAACCATTAGTAATTGGTAATCATATCTTATAATTTCAAATTATTTCATAAAACCAATTTTCACTAAAGGTTACATCAATATCTTTCAGAATTAAGAACTACAATTGTCTAAAAAATAAAATTACTTCGAAAAACAATACTTATAGTAAAAATCGTACATACGAAATCCATAAAAAATTTATCTAATATCCATTCAGAGATAACTATTTCATTGGTTTATTTCACATTGGATGCATTGTGTCCTCTTTCACTTATTTTTTCCATGATAATTTTTCTTTTTCTTTTTCCTCTAGCACGATACTGCAATTTAGAAATAATCTTATCTTAACCCGTGATTTTTTTCATTTATTGCGTTTAAATAAATAAAAATAAATGTATATGTACCGGTGAAGTCAATGAATATATGGTGGATTATATGTGTGCAAAAAAATAAGAGGATTGAAATGTCAAAATAACGTCAACCCATAGCTTAATGGAATTTGTGCCCATGTAAATAATTGATGAAATTTGGGTGAGTATATGTGTACCCGTGAGTTGGAAGATGATCTGGTGAAAATTGACCTAGAGATATTCAACATTTCATTGCGTAAATTTCCGGGTGGTCATGAATTATAGAATGGTCTTATGCATATTTAGGAGGATGGAGTTTTATGAGTTTTTATATTTCAATCTTGGCGAACTATAAGATCACCAAGGGGAATTTATTTTCCTCCAATTTCTACAATGATATATTTTTTTTTTCCGGTATGATATTTGTACTATATATATACTTTGGCATTATGTGTATATGATGTTCATTTTTTTTCTCATCCTGTATATAGTTTTTATTTTATTTTTTTCCTCTTGATCGACAATGAATTTTTTTTATTGATTAGAAAAGGGTATAAAAAGAATGTACCCTGAAAAGGAGAATGAAAATAGAGAAGAGGGGATAAAACCAAGGTAACATGCCGTCTGTGACCCATAAAGCAAAAAAGCCTCGCAAAAAATTATGGTGGGTTAAAATATACATTCTTCCGGTTCTCATTCTTAATAACAACATTGTAGGTTACATTTTCAAATTCCTTGAAGGAAAGACACCACTGAAACAACTAATATTTACTTCACTAATAGTATTAATTTAATTGGATGACCTTCTATGTGTTCAGAAAAATGCCAAAAAATACACCTTATGGAGCAAAAATGTAGTCCGCTTGTAACAATGCTTTGGATTTTTCATCGCAAAAATTGAATGCCCATTAGTCTTTTTCCCATGAAATTGGATCGGCAATCGGAGAGTCATCAACTCCGGCTACAGTTAGGCGCGATCAAAATGATTGATGGTAACTGCGGCATGAAAATGGCAAGAAAACCATCACCTACACTCCTAATTTTGATCCTGGCCAATGATTACCGACTAAATTCTGCCACCCCATCTAAAACTGATGTCGTTATTACAAAAATACGTTACAAAATAAGTATTACATACATATTACGCTTATAAATGTTATTAAACAACTGTTACAGAATTTATTGCAGAAAACTATTACAAAAGTGTCACAAAAAACCAACCCCTACATTTCCACCAAAGCGCTCCAAACTTCTCTCCCTTTCTTTGGTCGGCCACCGCATTGAGTTCATCTAGTAATATATAGTTGTTAATTATCTTTTTTCTCTAATATATGTAGCCAACATATGAATTGCCGGTATACTAACCAAAAGCAATGCCTTGAAGCTACGCATGATACTATTGTGTCCTGCTAAATAATACCATCCCGTCTCGTAGAAGATGGGTCTTTCAATTTTTCATTTTTACCCATATTCGAAGCAAATTGGTAATGTACATCTGTATATGTTGACTTCAAAGAAGAAGAAAAATTTGTTAAGGGGAAAAATTCCTAAGCTTTTCAGGATATTGGCGTATACAAAATCATATTGCTAGATTGACATAATCACTTAATCCTTGTATCGGATGCATGTAATATCATTACCCTATGCAGGTACAGTACTATCCACAGTGCGCAAAAAAAAAACAACAAAAGTATATGCTTCAGAAGACCAAGATCATTTACCATTTCTTTTCCTCTATATGTTTGTCTTGAACCCATTTGTTTGAAGATCCATAAATGTGCGATCTTGCTTAAATGGGTAGTATTTTGGATTACTCATTTTATTTGTCTTTTTTTTTCTTCATAATCTTGATGTGACAGTTTACGCTTTTTGTTTGTTAAAAGTTTTGGAGTCAATAATACTTAGTATCGTCCCAATTCTTATGAATTTTGTTTATTTTTTAGCTCACAACCCGCAAAAATTCCAAAAGCAACATGCTTAGGTGATCTACCTTCGTCGAAAGGTCGATCCCATTGTACTACTTTAGTGGAATGTATATGATATAAATATTGCCTTAGTGGATGTATATTCAATTTTGTTGCCATTTAATATTTTTAACTCTATTTTTCCAACCTCTTGACTTATGTGGTTAATTTCCACCTTCTAAGACGCAATGTCTTCAACCTCTTTATTTAGAACCAGATTTGAATGTCTCTTTAGTAAAATTTGTCTGTAGGTTATCCTCCCTAATCACTTACATACTTCTTCAATTGGGCCCTTACGTTGGAGGGGACCTTTGTGCGTCATTAGCTCTCAAATGCAGCATATAGGTAAGGCCTTTTTCCACCAGTGAAGGCATATATGTCTATTTTATAAATGTTTGAAGAGATGTTTCTGGTAGATTTTATTGGTAAATGTTGATTTAGATTTATTTCTCTCTTCTAAACTTGCAACCTATATGTTTTTGGTTTATAGATGCTTATGAATTGAGTCGCATGTATAGTTTTAGACTTTGGGTTTTATTCTTTTCCTAAATTTTCGCGTACATAATATGAATGATATGTACAAACAATGTGTAATATTATGGCCAATATTTGTGTAAAAAGGCTTGTCTCAACTGGCAGAGTTCTTGAATTTTATACAGCTATGTAATTAGTCTTGAAATTCCCTTTCTCGGAGTCATTTGCTCACACAATATTAAATTATTATTTTTTTTCATAGGGGAGTTCTCATTACAGCAGCTTGCTGCTGGGTTCTCACGCGTCGCATCTACGTTGCACAACTGCAAAGTATTGGGCACCACCACCAATATTTTTTCTTTCTTTTGAAAAAACCCATTTATTTGTAAACCTTAGCTGCGAAGTACAGTTCTAACAGTACGAGTATAAGTTTCCCAATTTCTATCATCTAAAACAATATTTGAAATTAAAGATGGGCTTGTCCCAAATTCTTGTTGTTGATGTAGATGGGTGTTGTGGTTGATGATCGACCGCCTCGTTTGCCTCATTACGCTATAGATTTGTTAATATCATATACTATTTTCTCCTCTATATGCTATATATTTAGGATGAATTCCCTTAGTAAGAAATGCATACTTAAAAATTAGAAAAATTCGATCCTTTCTTCACCGTGATCTTGTTAATTTATATATATTTATGTGACCTCAGGTACGTCGATGTTGGTAAAAAACTTGGCCACATTATTTGAGGTCACCTCAAACTTTGTTGTAGAAAACAAAGTAGTCTTTCATTTTCATTTTAAAATAAAATAATTTAGTTATGAAGGTACCTTGTCATATCTTCCAATTAATTATGAAGTACTACATTTGTTGACCATTTAATACGTAATTGGCCATTTTGAAAACCAGCATGGTCCATGTTGATCACCTTGAACCGTTGTCTTACATTTTCAGTACATCGTACAGGTATATAATCGATATCCTGCATATTTGGTTGGGGAGACCAAATGAGTTCTTGGGATATTGATTTTGGAATAGTAACCTCATGTCCATGATGGTCAATTCTCATATAGGGGCTCTTTTTGGTCTGTCATTGTCACAACTTGCATGTTTTGCATCCATTCTAGCCTATAACAACCACGTTTGAGAAAACATGAACTAAACATTAGGTTAATTAAACCACCTCATCAAAGAGCTGAGCAGGATAAAAAAAAATATAACAAACCTAAAAAAGTGAGTTTGTGTAATGGAATTTCGGCTAAATCTTATTCAATATTGTAGTTGCAGGAATTCCTACACTACACCCCTCACAAGAATTCATAATAGTCAACACATATTTGAAGATTAAGAACAACACTTTTATTGATTAATTCTCAGAAATATTACAAGAAATGAAAGAATCCAAGAATAAAACCGCTCTCTTAAACTTTCTCTCTCCTCAAAACTTTCTCAACACTCTAAAATTGATCTCCCCCTTCTAAGTTCATTAGTTCTCTTTATATAGTGAAGTTACATAGTGGATGACAGCTATGATGTCCTTTAATTTCATATCTAACTCGCGGTAGTCTCGCAGCAGTTATAATGTTAATTCTCGCATATGCTTTAATCTTCATAGGATTTTCATGCTCTTCTCGTGTTTCATTTACCGTCATCTACTACGTCATTCTTTGGGTCACTCTGCGACACTCGCAGCGTGTTGTTGAAGAGCTCGCAGAAATGTTGTTTATAAATTTCGTAAGAGTATTATTGTGGCGATATTCTGATCCTACATCTTGCCTCTTCTCATGTCTTTTCTGCGAAGGGGAAAGGATCATGAGAATTGAAACTTTTTAAAATGTCGCAGCTGTTCATCTTTTCAGATTCTTTTGTTCGGACACGTTTCTGCATTCTTCGCCAGATTTATTACATGTATCTTTTCTTCCACTTAACTTCTGACACGTCCTTTTAAACCGCTTCACTTCAACCGTTCACTATTCTCTTCACATTAAATGCACTTATCTTCTCGAGAATCCTTATCTTCTATATATATCTTCTACATTCTTCTATTTTCTTCTTTTTTACTTTCTCTTTCCTTATCTCTGCAATTTTACTTTTCTTCCGCAACTTCCGCATCTGCTATTGTTGTAATTCTTTTCTTATTCCTTTGATCTTCTATTCTTTTCTTCATTCCCATACTAAGAATGCCTCCAGCGGGTCGTAAAAATCGGATTTCCAAAGAAAAAATACAAAAGAAGCTTCAAGATAGAGGTTTTACTTTATCCACCATTCCCGATCAAAACCCTAGGGCTGAGCTCTCTATTAAATTATTTTTTGATCTTCTGTTTAATCGCGAGAAGATCATAATCTCATTAGGTCAGCTTGAAGTTGTCCTTCCCATTCCTCTTTATGACCCTGAACTTCCTTTATTCTATGAAATACTTTCTCTTGCGATGTTCTCGCGGGATGTATATAAGTTGAATGGGGATTGCATTCGTTTGGTGCTTGAGTTTGCTACTCGCGGTGCCGGTAAGGAATCTATTTACCCCCCTGAAGTAAAGAACCCTAAATTCAAAGGAGTTCCAATTGTCCCTGCGAAGTATATCGTAGAAAATTTCTTCGCGAATTATGAAATAATCCATTTGAGGAAAGATAGCACTTGTTGGGGTGTCCGCTTACAGAAAAAGGATGACGTTGTTGAAGATAAAGTTCTTATGTTGGACATTGACTGGCATCCGGGCAACAATTCATCTCCTCGCTACTCCAACGATTATAAATGGTGTATTTTCCCATTACTTTTAGAGGTCCCATGCATCTCTGGTTCTCATGCTTTACCTGCGAATCTCGAAGAGTACCAACCATGGGTGTTCCGCTGGCCTGAAAGGAATACAGAGGTATATTCCCAAAATTTTGCTTAAATTACCATTACTATTTTCCTCATTTTATACTCTCGCTGACCACTTTAATTTTGCCAGATTGAAAGGCTGAAAGCTAGTTACAAGAAGTTAGAGAAACCCAGTACTTTATTAGCTCTTAAATCACTCACAGATGAAGTAAAAAATATTCCTTTATGATTCTTAACAATATATTGTTGCCTCTATTTCTTATCTTTATCTGTGTTTGAAGGTTATTGAAGAAAGAGAGCCCTCTAAAGTTACGAAGGCTAAGGGGAAGGGAAAAGGCGCTTCTCACAAGGAGAAATCTGATGCTCCTCTTTCAAAGAAAAGAAAAGTGCAATCCCCCTCTCCTTCAACTCCTTAGTCTAGTGAAAGTTCAAGTGATGATACTGATAATGACAATGATGATGATGATGGTGATATCACTTCCGCGAAGGAATTCTCCCAATCTGAATCTTCCATGGCTCATCTATCCGATATTTTTGCTAATACCATGCAAGTAATTGGTGATATCCCTCTGATTAATGCTTGCAAGTCCATAGCTGCCATCTGTGATGCCCCTCTCCTAGAGAATAATGAATTTATTCATGGGGTATCAAGATCTATATCTCCAAATTTCCTGCATTCACTTAATAGCTTGGTAAATTTTCATACTTATATCTTTCTTCTCTTTATTTTTATCTTGAATTCATAATTAATTCCTAAAGTTTGTTGCATTACTTCACAGGCTGGGAAAGCTTCCTTTGTTGTTGTCTCAGACTTGGAAAAGAGGCATACGACCCTCGCAAAGAAGAATCTTAAACTTCTCAACAAAAATAAAGAATTTGAGACTAAAGTTGCTGGCATTCACGAGAAGAATAAACAAAATGAAGAATTGGAGATCGAAGCTGCTAATCTTCGCGAGAAAATCAAACAATTGGAATCAGACAATGCTCTTCAGAAGAAAAAAGTATATAGTCTTCAAGATGCCAATAATCAACCCTATGGTATGGGACTCTCTTTCTTTCCCCTATATTTTATTATCTTTAAAAAAAAAAATTCTTCTTATAGAGTTTTCCATTTCGTGGACGTCTATGGTCTTACTGATGAAGCTATTTTTCTTCATACATTTCCCAAGATTATGGATGATTATTCCCTTCTTAATCATCTAAATACTTTTCTAAATAGTTTTTCAAATGATAAGATTGAATCTCTTCCCATAAATGAGCTTAGATCCAAGCTTCGTCTTTTAGAAATTGAACATAGATCTGTCTTGGATATGGCCAATAAATTTAGACAATTCTTTCATAGCTCTAAAGAATAAACCCGTAAGTTAAATGCCAAATATAGTGATATGATAGATGAAAAGGACCGTATTTCTCTCCAAGGTGCTCAGACATTAGCGAAATTTCAAGAAACTCTCCTTAAGATTCAAATAGAAAGAGATAGAATTATCTGCGAGAATAGTACTCTTGTTGAAATAGAAAACCAAGTTTTCTCATGCCTTCTCATTATTAATAATGATGAGTTTGCTTGGGCTGCGAAGATTCTTGATAACGCCAGAAATAATTTAGGTGTAGATGTTAGTCTTCAAGCTGAGCATTCTACCTTGATTAAGGATATGATCTTTGAAAGAGAAGGTGGTTATTATTATTTTTCCACTAATCCATTTTTTAACTGAATCTCCACTATTTTATTAATAGGTTGTTATTTGTTCGCAGCATCTGAAGGAAATTTTCGCCAAAGAATTGAAGAGTTGGAAGCAGAAAAAGGACAACTCGCAAAACTTCTATCTTCTCACAATGAGAAATGTTCCAAGTTCAAGAAGCAGCTACTGATTACCCTGGAGAATTTTAGTAATGTTCTTGTTGGTGTTCGCAATGATTCCATTAAGATGGTCTATAATGACCATAAAATTCCCCATTCTGCATATCCTTATCTCGATGATGAAATACCAAAGAACATTCGGAATCTTGTCATCTCTGATAGTGAAGCTGAAGAGTCTGAAGAAGATGAAGAATATAATGAAGATGAAGATGGAGGTGGGAAATCTGATGAAGATAATGAAGGATCTAAATAGTTTTATCTCCTTTTTTACTCTCTTTGTAATATTTGTACATTTATCTCTTTCTCCTTGTAACATATTGCTGCGAATTTCTCCAGCTTCTAAAGTTCCTTGGTGTATAGATTTCTTTTGTTTCTATCTGCATACATTAGAAAACAATTCTTTTTTTGCAATATGGTTAATCAATATGATTATTAATTTTTAACTATCTGTGTAAATTAATCTGCCATATAATGATGAATAACAATTTTATCATTCTGTTCATTCCCATACTTGGCTCGGTTATTCATCAGTAATATGAAAGATTGAGCAGATTACTTTCTGAATAAGATCTGTTTTTAAATTTTGGCCATAATCTCGCAGCCGTTTCTTGCTCTCTTGTGTGGTCTTATTTTGCCTTCCTAGTTAAAGGTCTTATTTTTCCATGTTTTGTTTTGGTGACAAAATCGCAGGACGTCCTTATATTCGCATATAAAGACCCATTGATCTTGCCTTATCCTCATTTTATCAATTTGTTGCGACAATATGACAGGCCTAAGTTTTCTTGCGAAAACAAAGCCCCATGGCATTGCCGTCTTGCGATGAAATAGCAGGACGTCTTTACACTTTCATGTAAAAACCCATTGATCTCATCTTATCTTTTTTCTCATGGCTTTTTGCCTCTGTATAATTGTTGCACAAATATGACAAGTCTAAATATTCTTTCGAACATAAAGCCTCATGACATTTGCTTCTTTAAGACACTTATCAGCTCCCTAATGGAGGGTGTCGCCCTTATATTCCCCCCGGTTGACCCTTCAAGGAGGAATACATCAGCCATACAAGACTATCTCCTCCCATCCGGTCTTAACAACAACCAGTTGTTTTCCCAGCCTCTTATCCCTTTTTCCTATATGACTTATGGTTACGAGAATACACCCTAAGTGGGGTTTTCTTCGGGCCGAGTGCATCATAGTCAAGACTTTCCAATAATGGCCAGGGTAGTTTCATACGCCCCGGGCACCCTTGGCTAAACCGTGTACCTCAGCGCCTTGATCATACTTTGCACTCCTTAGGAGAGACCCTCGGTCTTCCAACTTTTAATATATATATATATATATATATATATAGTTGGAAATCCAAGGTACCTCTCCTGGATGGGATTTCATTGTCCCCAAATCTCCATGACTCAAGTTCCAGCAGCGGTATAGCCTTATCCCTTAGCCATGCAAAGAGATACCCCCTTATATGACGTACTTTAGGTTTTACATTTGCCTCTTGAGAAATTTTATCCGCGAACTAGGGTGTACGCCATAAAGGTTTGTCCCATTCTAATATGTCATTATTCTTTGATTTTCTTTTTTTGCATTTTAGCACTTGTATGATTTTTCAATTTCATCTTTTTCATTGAGTCAAAACATTTTTTTGTAAAATTTTCTTCAACAAATCATTCATACATCTCTTATATTTTACGATCTAGAAATTTTACCTTTTCTACTTACTATTTTCTGCTTCTTGCTTTTTTGTTGCACTTTGCTACATTTTCTCCATCTTCGAGACGCTCGCCATCTATTGGTTTCAGCACACGTTGACTTCGCAGCATTCCTTCTTCTCACCGTTCTATTATATCCACCATCATCCTTTCACTTCTTTGCTTTTGTTTGATGTTATGTTTCCAGTTTCTGTTCCTCGTAACCCTTTCCTCGCAATATTCCATATCAATTTCATAGAACTTTTTTCCATCAATCCAATCTCCCTTTATAACTCCAACACCGCTAGGATGAGGAAACTTAATGCACTGGTGGAAAGTTGACGCTACACCTAGAATCCCATGCATCCAAGGCCGGATAATTAAGGCACTATATGACGATTCTACATCAACAACATAGAATTAAATCTTAGAAGATATTCCCTTCAATGGAATTCATATT
The DNA here is from genome assembly GCA_023529315.1 of Papaver bracteatum. Lineage (NCBI taxonomy): Eukaryota > Viridiplantae > Streptophyta > Magnoliopsida > Ranunculales > Papaveraceae > Papaver > Papaver bracteatum. The sequence continues at coordinate 53,313 of JAJJWX010005396.1, read as the reverse complement.
GTAATTTCCCCTTTGGGCTTGTTTGCAGTACCATTGAAACCATAGATCTTATAAGTCGATGGTATTAGATCCTCGTCTTTTCCTCCCATGGTTTTGTAAAGTATGATAAAATAAGATATTCACTGAGATTCCAGTGTCAATTAAAACTCTGTTAATGGCCCAAGAATCTTCAGTTTCACTATCCTCATTTTTTTTTTCTTCATCTTCTTGTTCTTTTTGTTTTGGATTTATTTCTAATCTTACCACTAGTGGATTGTCATGCATTTCTCCAGGCCCAGGTACTTCTTGTGCAGTAAAAGAAATAGTTTGCTTTTGCCATTCTTCTAATGGCGAAGCTTTCGCAATATTCATTATCTCCCTTCCATCCGCATCTCTCGCGAAAACTCTGCTTAGAACATTGTCATGGAAATCTTCTATAGTTTTGTATGAATGTATGATGGAGTTACAGAATAAATTCTTCGCTTTTGCTCTAACTTCTATCACAAACGTTTCTCCTCCCTTTGTTGTATTCACTCTGCGAATTTCTGGTGGTGGCGGTAAGAGTTGAGATTGAGGGTGCCCTATTAAGAAATGATTTAATTTTCCATGGTCTATCATTCTCAAGATGATTCTTTTTACATTCCTGCATTCATTCGTTGAGTGACCATGAAAATGATGATAAAAACAAAATTCTAGATTTCGATTATTTGGTTGTGGCTCTTTTCCCATGTCCCATGGTGCGGGTATGTCCTCCATCAAGATTATAGCCTCCCAAATTTTCTCTATGCTAGAATTTAGAGGTGGCATCTTAATTTATTCCCATATTATCTTCTGACTTCCTTGCCCTCTATAATAATTTTGTCTCTGACCACCATAAGTATCTTGCGGCTGATCAAGCCTCTGAATCTTATTATTTCCACCTCGATTGAAAAAATTCATTTCCCTTTCGAACTCTTCTTGATCTCTGCTTCCCATAGCTACTAATTTATGTTGTCCATCATCCATACTCTTTTCTTGCTTCACCTGCGAAGTGCTCGCTACTATATTTATTAACCTGGGAAGTAGACGTGTGTTTGCTGCAATTGAGCTGGTATTCGCAATAGGGTATGATTCCATATCATTTTGTTTCTCCTCCAAATCAATGTATTTTTCTTTAAATTCTCTCAGCTCTGTCATTGTGATGGTATTCTTGATTCTGAAGATTTGGGCGTATAACAGATTGGTTGAGAATATTGCATTAATGAATGATAATATGAGATATCTCTCATCCACGCGTCCTGCCATTTCGCTGCACATTGTTTTCCACCTTTTGGTTAGATGTTATATGCTCCCAAAAATGTAGTCTGTAAATGATTGAAAGAAGTTATAGTGTTCTTAGGTAAACCTTCGAACCATTTTAGCGCCTACTTTGTTAAGTTTGGATGTGAAATATTTTCACAATACAAAGATCATGGTTTTCCCATTGTAGCATACACCTAACATAATCTTTGACATGTTGAATAGCACAAGTAGTTCCATCAAAGATACTGGTTGACGTTGGAAAATTGCATTTTGGGGGTATTCCTCCTAATTGTACTTCTTGGGTTAATGGAGTTTTCGCAGCTTCTTCAATGGCCTCATCAAGTTGCCTTATGCCTCCCTCTCTTCTGTTATTTAACATTCCCTTCATTTCTGCTAACTCTATCAAGATCTGTTCATTCCCATCTGAATTTTGCTTCATTGGTCTTTTCAGTGCAACTTCCCTTCTTATGCATTCATGTCTTTCTTGCCTTGCGAGATTTTGTGCTTCTTTTTCAGCATCTTCATTCTGCCTTCTCCCACGATTTTCTTATTCACCTCCTTCTTGAATTTGCAAATGATTATGCCTTTCATTTTCTCTTCTGCGATTTTCTTCATTTCTCACCGTTTCTCTTCGCTGTGTTTCTATTCTCCTTTGTATTCTATCATATTCCTCATTGATATTAACATTGTTGCGATTTCTTGCGCGTCTCCTTTCTCGATTGTCATGATTATTCTGACGTATTTCTTCTTGAAACTCTTGTTCTTCCACTTATGCTTTCAATATTTCTCTTTCGCAAGCTAGACATGCTTGTTCAGCAAATGTCTTTCAATTTCATCCTCAATTATTCTTCGGTTTCTTTGAATTTCTCGCTCATGTAATATTCTCCTACCTTCTTTTCAATTTTCTTCACCATCTTGGTTATTTCTACCCTCTTGATTTCTATTATAACGCCTATCATCCAAAGTTTCACTACGTAGAATGTAGCGATCATTAATCATCTATTGCTCTCCATAATGCTGCTCTTCATTTGGATTTTGTATTTCCTATCGAATATTTTCACCAGCATTTCTCACAGGGGAATTTCGCCTTGCTTCTTCTCTAAATGATCTTGAACTTGATCTTGCAGTACTTCTTGATCTCCTATTTTGTAATCTCAAATTCTCCATTCTTAACTCGTGATTTTGTCTTGTTAAATTCGCTCGTTCTTTCGCCTCTAACCTCCTTTCCTCTTGTATTATTTGTCTTAAAACCTCTACCGCTTCATTTTTGTCATCTCCATGAATTAATCCTCCAACCGCTTCTTGATATCTTCCCTCTCGCCTTCTATTTATTAATTGTCGATTTTCTGCTTCTTCTATTGAATCTGATCGCCAAGTGTGCACGCTCACCCTGTCATAATCCACAGTTATATCTTGTATCAATGTTTGCTGATTCGGTTATTGAACTTGATTTTCTCTATTATTCCTTGTTCTGTTGCTCCTTGTTCTTAATCTTGAAGATTCTCCTATTTCATTTGTCTCTTCTCCAGCAAGTATTTTACTCCTCCTTACGGTTGTTGGTTGTTCTGATGTATTTCTTCTTCTAACCATTCCTTCAATTTTGATATATCACTGTAAATCACGTAAAAATCTTTTCCAATTTCTTCAAATTCTTTCAAATCACAATTTCAATCTTTGCTCAGAAACATCCCTATTTCTAGCGCCATTATGTAGTTGCAGGAATTACTACACTACACCCCTCACAAGAATTCATAATAATCAACACATATTTGAAGATTAAGAACAACACTTTTATTGATTAATTCTCAGAAATATTACAAGAAATGAAAGAATCCAAGAATAAAACCGCTCTCTTAAACTTTCTCTCTCCTCAAAACTTTCTCAACACTCTAAAATTGATCTCCCCCTTCTGAGTTCATTAGTTCTCTTTATATAGGGAAGTTACATAGTGGATGACAGCTATGCTGTCCTTTAATTTTGGATCTAACTCGCGGTAGTCTCGTATCAGTTATAATGTTAATTCTCGCAGATGCTATAATCTTCGCAGGATTGTCATGCTCTTCTCGTGTTTAAGTTTCCGTCATTTGCTACGTCATTCTTTGAGTCACTCTACGACACGCGCAGCGTGTTTTTGAAGAGCTCGCAGAAATGTTGTTTATAAATTTGGTAAGAGTATTATTGTGGCGATATTCTGATCCTACAAATATGTCGAAGCTCAGTATTCTATTTACCAAATATAACTAGCATTGTTTGCAGGTCTTAGTTCGCCTTTTCTCACAAAGTCCAAAGGGTCCAAATTTCCAGTTCTATTATTGGGTCAGTATTACTAAAGCAAATACAATCGATGTTCCTCGTATGCAAGATATTTCACGTTATAAACAATGTAAAATTGTGCCCGGGTATAATAGTATGGTGACAACAAATGAAAAGCAGTACCAATGTTGAGTTGCAAACCACTCGACCAAATACACTAAACACCCTATGCAAGATATTTAACATGTTTGGAGCATACACAAACTTTATTAGATAAGCCAAAATACACTATTTTTTGTTATAAAAAAAAACTTTATAAACAATTCATTAGATTCCAAAACTTTATACACAAACTTTGTAAATAATAGGCAGGTTTTCCTATTTTATAGAGACGGCGGGAGTAATAAAGAAAAAGCAATAAATCATTGTCCTTAGTAACTGTAGATCGATTTTTGGGTTAAGGTCATGGCACTTGGGTCGGATACTCCCCTTGAGTCAAAAAATAAACTCACAAAATAATTAACCTGGTGACTGCCAGTGTCTTCAAAATTTTGTCTTCTCACCTATAAAATTTTAGGTAGTAGCGGTGAAATTATTTGAAGTTGTAATGTTTTCAGGAAACAACTATTTGGATACTTGTGATATCGATCTCCAAAATCCCTTACTGATGGTTTCCTTTCATTTTTACACACTTTATATTAAATAAAAATAAAATAACCAAAAGCAAAAGCAAAATCAAAATCAAAATTGTTACCTTTTTCTCCTTTTTTCTAACCGAAGCCCCAAAACACAAAAATCAGTCGTGCATATGTAAGAAAATCAAAAGTGAATATAACAAAAACTTCAAACCTAAAAACAACTGATACTAATCGTCTGCATCACTAAAAAAAAATGAAAAGATAAAAAAACATCAAAAAGTGAACCGCGAGATTTCACTGTTTGATATCGGAACAATATTAGCATAATGAATTTATACCTTGATGTTTCTAGATAAACCCGGTTACAACAACTTGAGGGTAGCTTGGGAGCAAAAACAAACAAACAAAGGTCACACAAACAACCAACCCTAAATCACAAGAAGAGAGAAAACCCCATTAAGAAGAAAAAAGGATCACAAAATTAAAAGAAGCAACCTAGAAATAATCAAACGAAGCGACGTGGAAATGATGAAGTTTGGCCTTGTATAGGGAGTCATCTATCCTAGAGATTCCATTAAAAAAAACTCCATGTAGGAAACAATATCATTTAAATGTTATGTAATATTTATGATTTTGGATATCCACTATTTTTTGGATATTCACATTAATTGTCGCAATATATTTTCCAAAAAATATCGAGCATATCAAAATTAGAAATTATTTCCTAAGTTTCGAATTAGAAAAAAAAAATCCTTAGTTTAAGAAATTACACCCTAATAAGAGTAAAACTTTTATAATTTTAGAAAGCTATATTATTTTCATATCACGTAATTAGTGGTCGAAGATATTTTTTTATTTTAGGTATCAAGACATAACAAAATTAGAAATTGGCTTTATTTTGTTATTTTAGACTTATTTTAGTTTTAATTATGGTATGAACAAATTAAAGAAAATTCTCTATATAATAACAGAGTTTTTTCAAGCGATCTCATTCACCGGAGCTCCTGGTTGATTCTCGATTCTAGTTGATTATGGCCCCACCGTTTTTGTTTTTTTTGGTAATGTTATAAAATTTTGGCAAAAAAATAATTTTGGTCCCACAATATATTTTACGGCCAATTACATACAAGAAAAAAATATTATCTAAAACAAATAGATCTAACAAACTCTTATAACTTTATACCTTAAACAACAAAATCTGAAAAAAAAAAGTCATACAACATTGCCAAAAATATATGAAAAAATAGGCTATATTTAATCCTAACATCAAACAAACTTAAAATAAAATCACATCACCATCACGATTTCATCATAAAATTAAAACAATCAATCATAAAATAAGAATAAGAATAATAAAAAAAAGTCCAATGTCCAATTATACATTTTATGATTAAACTAACCCTAATTACAATTCTAAGCTACTGATAATTAAAGCAGATATAATACGATATGAATTACAATTTTTATGAAATTAAAACTCTTTAATAAATAATCAAAATTATAAATCAAAATACTTAAGAGTGTTGGATTCTTACCTGTAGATGAAAACGTGTTTGGTTTCTTCAAAAATTCGATTTTTAATCCCGTAAAATAATCGAAATACAAAATCGTTAATAAAAAATATGGGGGTATTAGAGCATGATTTAATCAAACTAATAAAGAAAAAAAAATGAAGTTAAAAAAAGTGTAATAGAAAAAAATGAATGAATTTATTTTTCTTAATATTTTCATTCCATAAATTGCTATTTTGGAAAAATAAATCAACAAATAAATGTAGCTATTTGAAAATATAATATATTGTTTTATTTGTTCATTTTTATGTAAAAATGGCAATAATATTATGTTCATGATATTTTAGGTAAAACTTCATTGGTAACAAAATAACAAAATAGGTAAACCCGTGATTTTCACGATTTAAATTTGCCAAGAATTAATAAAGCAATAGGTAAGTGCAGCTAGCCAAAAAAAATATATTCATATTTTTAGATGTATCTCTTTATTTAAACAAAATATCCTTATTTAAACAATCTTTATTTAAACACAATCTTTTTATTTATGGTAATGTATCTCTTTGTATAAAAACAAATAAATGTAGCTATTTGAAAATATAATATATTGTTTTATTTATTCGTTTTTATGTAAAAACGATAATAATATTATGTGCATGATATTTTAGGTAAAACATCATTGGTAAAAAAATAACAAAATAGGTAAGCCCGTGATTTTTAAGATTTAAATTTGCCAAGAATAAATAACGCAATAGGTAAGTGCAGCTAGCCAAAAAAATAAAATTCATATTTTTAGATGTATCTCTTTATTTAAACAAAATATCCTTATTTAAACAATCTTTATTTAAACAAAATCTTTTTATTTATGGTAATGTATCTCTTAGAATAAAAACAAATAAATGTAGATATTTTAAAATATAATATATTGTTTTATTTGTTCATTTTTATGTCAAAACGGAAATAATATTATGTGCATTATATTTTAGGTAAAACATCATTGGTAAAAAAAATAACAAAATAGGTAAATTATATAAATATTGTGTAACTTTTGAGATATTTATTTCATCAAATATGCCTTTCTTTTTTGTGGAATTTCTTGCTTGGTCGTCCCTATATACAACACTCGATCCAGCCCAAAATCTCAATGTTTGTGTGTTCTTTTATATTTTTCTAGGGTTTGGTTGATTTTGGTTTTTCTATAAATTTCGATTTAGGGTTTGTTTTCTAATCTATTCGCTTTTCTCTATTGCATGATCTCCAAAGTGTCACCAATGGCTGCAGTGTGTGAGCTGAACGATTTGAGGGGAATCTAATGTAGATTATTCTATAGAAAGCTCATGCAAGGTATATAATTTTGAAATCCATTTCTTCTTTATTTGTCTGTATGGTATTGTTTGTATTTATAGCTCCTTGCATTGAAGAGTCGAGGTTAAAGATTATGTGTAGCTAAAATTTCTATTTTTCTTAACGAGTATCCAATCATAATCGATTACAGCTGGGAGGCATCGAAGTTGCTTTATACGTATATATCTTTTCTCCATTTCTTTCTTTTAAATGTGGTTGACTAAAATTAAAATGGTATATACATGTGAAACATTGTTAACTTAGACTCAAACACATGTGGATGGAATGGTAATTTGAGAGTGGGAGAAAATTATGTTAAAAGGCCAGAGATAATGGATAATATTTTTTATGATAATTTGTTTGTGTATATAAGCTTTGGCATGCTTTGATTTGTACATAATATATGCTTTGATTTTTTTCTATGATCCGCAATTGCTCTCTCTTTTGCAGTTTATAGTCTCATTTATGAAAAAAAGGGAGTTAGAGTAGCCATTATTGATCGCAAGATTTAAGGGGTATTATGTTCCTTTTTAGAGTGACCCTAATATTTTGTTTTTTTTTTGTCTTTTGGAGCTGTTTTTTTTTTTTTTTCTGAACTCTAATCGAGCTTATTGGTTTTTCTTTTAGCAAGGTAGAACCATGGTTTTTTTTTTCCCGTTATTTGTGTCCCTTTATTTTCTCAAACTATTATATTGTATGTATGAAATCTATTACACATAACTTGACACATCAGCGGTATAATGTATGGAGGAATCAGGGTAAATGAGAAGTGGTTGAAATAGACGCAAGTTGACAACTATGATGGTGTATGTACCTCTCTCATAACAAGTCGAGTTTATTTTTTTATTTATTTTGTGTGTGTGTGTGCATACGAAATTGAACTAACCTTTTTGCAGCTACTGTAAGCATCTCTTAACTGTTTCCAAGCATTTTTGCCAGAGTACAAATCATCCCATCTTCTCATTATATGTTAAAATGATTAAGAGTTTAAGACCATCTATAAATACTTTTATTTGCGCATTATTGCTTCAACATTATTCAATAGTAGATTTCACGTCCTGCTATGCTCTTTATGTTCGGAACAATTTCTTTCTATTATATAGATGAAGAAAACTTACGAGAACTATATGATGATATACTACTATGAACCTCGACGGTCAATTGTTTCATTGAATCACTTTAAAAAAAGGTCTCTTGAGGATGACGTTGTGAAGAAAACAGAATAAGGAAAATAGTCTTAGATGCTTAACACGAATTCAAGAGAAGGATTATAATGTGAGGAATAAATAAAACTCAATCCCATCTAGGAGAAGGTGCCAGTTATTTAAGAATCAAAAATGACATATAGACATTATTGTTACTCAAATTATTTTCAAGATGGATTTACTTGAATGCAGGCCCTTCCCAAGCAGGATGTATACTTTATTTTTACATATTTGTACGTTATGATATGCCATTAATGATTAGTAGAACCCAAGAATTTAAAGAAGCAGTCATGGACTCATGTTAAAGATAATTGTATTAAAAACCTCATGATTTCGCAAGAAAATACATGTTGTTAAAGAGTGAGTTGAAGATTCACATACTACTACAAGAATTCATATGGAGCCGTATTAAGTCACATCATTAATAAAAATAAAAATTAAATCCGTAAAAACATATAATCGGTTCATCTAAAAACAAATTAATCTTCCATAGATTGGATACAAGTTACAACAATGAGGAATGATATGCGAACGTGCCAAGATTTATCTAAAGATTTTATGCATGAATCATTAATATTCTTACATATTCTTACTAAAGTCCAGATCTATTATTTGCAATTTTGCATGATCATAATTTAGGCCACCTACTGTACTGATTTTTTTATTTTTTTTGGTACAATTGGTGGTGAACAACCAGAGATAATAAATTTATTAATTGTACATATCACAAGTTGACGGATATACTAGGGAGCTGGGGAGAGTTTATACTAGGGAGCCGGGAAGATATGTTATAAAGTTAAGGAGTTTATACTTACAATTTCCGCCATTTTTTTTTCTTCAAGTGACTCAAATGACAATAAGTATTCAATCTAAATTTTTGGTAATATATTCTTCTAAAATTCTCTTTCATTCAGTCGTCATTTTATCCTCAAATATAGAAGATCGTTAGCCAAAGATTAGACATACTCTTTAGTTACCAAGTGGCGAGTTACACAAGTACGCATGCGTTCATCATAAACTTATATAACATTAAATGCATATGAAATATATGAAAGGACCGTGGAAAATCTACAAAATATTACAAACCAAATAAAAAAGTGAAAGTATAACTTTTCCTAAAACAAAGATAATATCGGTTAGATAAGTAATGTTATCGTTGTCGTAAAAAACATAAGGTTTAAGTTTCACCTCAATGCGAAGAAGATTCTACTTTTAGTTTGATTTAGTGAGGAATCAACTTGGGTAAGTTGGGTGTCCGGTGCCATCAAAAAAGTTATAGATTTCACAGCTGGCGCTGCTCAAGTAATTGATAATAAATTTATCCTTTATTCATTGTTGTACTTCTTAAGTAGATTATGGGATGGAAAACCTGAAGAGATACCGTAGTTGTTACTTAGATATTTTTCTTATTTTTTAAATACGACACTATCTATTTGAAGTCTTAATGGAGATAAAAGTCTTTCTTCAAAATACAAAGAAACGCTCGACAGAGGGATGGCTCTGGGTGCATGCATCGTATTTTCGGCTCCACTGTAACAAGGAAGACGAAGATAATTAGTTTTTTGTGTTGTTTCTTTATATTTATAGCCAAACAATTTAAAATGTCAATATAGTTGCATGTGTATATATATATATATATTTGATAAATCATTCATGATGATAATATGGTCCATCAGCGATTGGTTAGGAGTTAAATCAGGATCAACAATATTTTCTGATTTGTGTAAAAAAAGGGAAAATCAAAAGAAGATTACTAATCTACCGAAAACCATCATTGTGTAATATCAATTTTACCATAAAAGAGGTTTTACCAAGATTATGATGTATCGCAAAAGAGGGCATATAATGATTGGTGGACCAAAGAGTCAAAACTCCAGAAAAATAAACAAAAACATGGACTCTAGAAAGAATATCAAAATTTGAAAAAAGATTGGAGGAGCATAAATTTCTAATAATTATTCCAGAAAAATAAACAAAAACATGGGCTCTAGAAAGAATAACAAAATTTGAAAAAAGAATGGAGGAGCATATTTTTTTAATAATTAATAAAGTTAAAATAGGTATAGTAGACTCTTAAGACGTTGCATTGTGTGCCCCTACTTTTTATTTGTTGTTTTTTTTTTTTACAATTTTTGTTATAAATATATTGAATATTCATGTTTTTATTCATCTTTTATTAGTTTCTATTACTATTTTCTGAAATTTAAATTGTTTATATTTATTTATTTTTATAAGTAAGAAACAAACCTGTGCGTAGCACGGGTGAAAAACTAGTAATATGAAAAATGAGGTTTACAATTTTGTTATTGCTTGAACAGGACCGCTGTAGAATTTATTTTCAAGAAAGACACAACATCGGATTCAAATGTTAGTATCCACGACCAATTTTATTTTTTCTAAATTTCATCAGAAGTGTAATCTAATTCTTTAGTTTTAATTGATATAAGGGAACAATAATTAGAAAAATAATGATTTTGAGAACTGTAACTGGACATTAGACAATGAACATCGCCTTTTTTACATTTTTTTTAATCATTAATTATGTGATTGATGCATGATTGATCTAATTTTTGATTTTTAAGATGAAATGGTGAATGTGTAGTTGATTTTTGATCTAACGTATTTTTGGCAACATTATTATTTTAAAGATAATTGATTTAGGAAATGAAAAATAATTTTCCATTAAAAAGGATCTCATGGAGCCATAACATATTTTCCATGTTTTCTATTGTGCCACGTCAAATAAATTTCCTTTAAAAAAATGATTTTTTAATGGAAATTAAACCATTGTTATTCGAGGCAAGAAGATTTTTCAAGATTTATTTATCTTATTTTTAGAAAAAAAATATTTTCAACATGTTATTACTAAAAAAAAGTAAATGGTGGGGCCAGAATTAACCAGAAGCTAGAAGTTAGAATCAACGTGGAGCTCCAGTGAATGAGAACACTTTAAAAAACTCTGTTATTATTATATACAAAATGACTGTAAATATCATTGACTAAAAAAAACATTCTTAAACTTTGATCTTTAATCTATATACAAGAGCCCTTTAAAATACATTGAGTATTAACATCATGGTGCACTATAAACATGAGCTCTCATATTCGTGTCTCTAGAACCTTAAATTTTTTTAAACATTAATTTACTATTTTCATTAGATTTTTTTTGCTGAGAAAAACTACCTGGGATTAACTTAAAAGAGAAGTACAAACATCAACTAGGGACTCCTTCCTTACAAGACCATCCAAAAAAGGAGGAAAGGAAACCCCATTGTTCTTAATACTATTTTCATTAGGTGCTACTTGGTCAAAAGTGGCTAAAGGAAGTCAATAATCTTCCAACTAATAAAAGGTGCGATTCAAAATAACAATTTGGACAGATTTTAGAAATTTTGAATCGAATCACATGATTCACGATTTTAACAACCATGACTCATCCATTAGCCAACGTCTTTCACACTCTCCTTCAAGTGAAATATGGTCGACATTTTTTTTTAGTCAATCAACATATTTCAATTTATTCAAATCAAAATAGTTTTTACGTGACCGATTATAAGAATAACAAAAACATCAAAATACAAGATAATCAAAACCCTAACACAAATGAAGATATCACTTACAAGCAAATCGCGAAGAGAAAGAGCCGTCAACTACAAAGATACCTAATTTTTGTAAATGTAATAGGGAAGGATAATGGTATAATCCGGGATTTATTCCGACTAAAGATTAGTCCTTTACTGTTTCGGAATACGATCCAAAGGTATTGAGTGCTAGAAGTATTCACAACATGTGAAGTGACTTAAGATATTGAACTTTATCTTAGGATTCACGTGCGCTACTAGATTGGTTGTAGGCGCAAGGATACTGAAGGAACTGAGTAATTTGGAGTTATTTTCTTGTTCTTCAATAAGAGATTCTCCTCTAAGAAAAGAGTTTTTTTCTTCCCCATATGTAGAACCAAACGAACCCGAATGCCATAAATCCTTTGCATTGATTATGGATTCAAGACAATACCGTATTGAATAATAGATATTCTTGAATCAAGAATAGAAAGTCACAAACAAGAAATCAAAGTTTAAGTAAATCATCCTCAAAACGAAGAGAAACTCGCCCCAAATGTCGAACAAAAATCACTCCAAATAGAGATGAAATATGTCGAAAACCATCAAATACAAAAGAAAACTAGTTTTATTCAGTTAAATATCAATTAAGACTTAAAGGGAAAAGAAATATTGCTAAGAATTATGTTGAAATACATCAAAAACAAAAGAAAACTAGTTTTATTCAATTAACTATCAACTAAAACCTAAAGGGAAAAGAAATCTTGCTCAGAAATATGTCGAAAGACATCAAAAATAAAAAAAAAAACTAGTTTTATTCAATTAACTTCAAAAAGACCAAATCTGAGCAAGAGATTAATAGAGGCTAGGGTTGATTTTTTTCTTAAAGAGGAGAGGAAAGAATAGGATAAAGAAAAATATAAACATTAAGCGGCTGAGATCAGCCACGCAAGCATATTTTCATCCGTGAAGTGAAACTAACTTTCAGAGTGACCCTGTATACCATGCAAGTTCTCAAACCTAGCATCGTCGTTAGGACATCTCTCAAACCTAGCCTTTTGTAAGGATAGTTCTTAGAACTAGTCCGTGTCATATTACTAAATTTGGCAATTGTTATTTGAGAATGCCAAATTTGGCATTCGGCTATAGCATATATGCTATAATTTAGCTTTAGAGAGGTCATGGGTTCGAGTCTTGTAACGCACAATATTATGTCGATAGGGGAGGGTAACCCTAACCCGGAAACAAAAATATCAACGCCTAGTGGGGGAAGGTATGGTTTCAAGTTAAAAAACATTTTCTACAAGTGTGATCAAAAGTCAAAAGGTGAAATCAAAATCTTAAAATTGAAGCCCACATGTGACCATTCAGGTAATCTTTTACACATAGATCTTGCAACTCTGCTGCAATATCTATGACACTCATGCTTTGATGATTGACCCAGTTTTGTAGTTTTCGTTAACTAGTAGTTTGTGCAAAGGTGCCTTTGATGCCAATAAGCTTTTATGTCAAAAATTTCTTAGTTTCGGCCGCTGCTTCTAGATTTGTAAGAGTAAGAGAGTGGATAAGGTGAGGGGTATATTTATCTTTGAATGGATAAGGTGAGGGGTATATTTATTATGTGGTATGTGTCTCCAATCATGCGAGCATAACCAAATAGAAGAAATAATAAAAAACAAAAAAAATTGGTTTACTCCGTGGTGGTACGCTACGGTGGAAGAGTAAAATTTGGTCGAGCGCACGTTTAATCAACGCCTGAAACCAAGCGTATGTATAATCTATGTCTGATATCTAGGAAAACGTATAAACAACGTTTGAGTTGGGCGTACATAATATTAATGCCTGGTGTGGTGCGGATGTTAAATGTTCGTCTGCTACCAAATGGTTGTATAATCAACACTCGAGTGACAGGGAGAAGATTATATCAATGCCTGTAGGGGATGATTTTATATCAATGCCTAATATCAGATGTAACTATTGCTAAGAGCTTTGATATCAAGACATGCACCTGGGAATTTTGCATGAGCGTGTTTGATATGCAAGAGTAGAGGAGACAAAATTTGATTGCCACCAATCATCAATACTTGAAATTGGTAATGAAATATTGTCTATTGCATGCTCATAATTTTATGCCATAATTCATCTCTTCTTATTCTACACCTCAGCATATTCATTCATTAAACAAAAGTACATGAAATTAATATAAACGAACATTAAAAGTTTGCATGTTATCAGGCGAGCTTTATATCCACGCCCCACCAGGTGTACTTAATACATCCTCCTCACTCAAACGGTTTTAATACTCACGCCAGACCAACAGACGATTAGTATACATCCTCCCCATTTCAAACGTAGCCTATATGTACGCCTGGTATGGAACGCACTTTTTAAATCCGCCTGATCAAATTTAGTTTTGGTCAGGATTTGAGACCAAATATACTACGAAACAGTAAAAACACTTGACTATATTTAGTTTTAGTTGTCCCACTGCGATTGGTTTTCGGATAAAAATTATAGTTTTGGTCGTCCATTGTGGATGCTCTAAGGGTATATTTATAGGGTAAAAAAACTAATCTATTACTATTATAAAGGTGTTGATGATGGTTTTTAGCTTAGGGTTAAAATTGTAAAACCTTGCATCTGATGTGATGTCACTTTGTAAGAAAACGGAGCCACGAGTGTTAACCTCTCCACTTGCATATTTTTTGAGCCATTCAATATATTTACATGAAATTTATCCAGACTGGCGCATGTAGCAACCATCCCAGATGTTCTGTAAATTTCGGCGCCTTCCCTATATTCCCTTAATATAAGTTTATTTGAATACTTTCTATGCTATGTTCCCCGGATGAACCCTTAATGTTGATATGGCATGACAATATTCGTTCACTCGCAGCACAGTGGCACCAATTTCCAAATATCAAGGATAAGGTCATTGCATAAGGTATTCAATCAGAAAACATGCTGCTCTCTGGAAATGAACTTAAAGAACTCTGTGTCAACACATATGATTCAATCAATTACTTTTTGCGCCTTTTGCAATATACCAGACCATGCTTGTCGAAAGTAAGCCTAGGAAAACTATGAAATTAATCCTTCGGGGATTAGTAGGGGAAAAACCCTTCCCAGAATTAGGAAACAAGGATCCGCAGCAGAAACTGGAGGCGTGGCCATTCCATGGGCCAGCTGGCGCCACTTGCCAAACCGACCCTATTTCCTCGACCAATCAGGTCGCTTTAAACTCGACACATACACATAAGTTATGGCTGGGCCCATACTTGCGGGACCCATTTCCTATCGTCCAATCATGTTGTTCTAAAGCCGCCACACTCACACTAGAAGTGTAGCCATGACCATGCTTGGCAGGCCCTCTCCTTCTTAATGACCAATCAGGTCGCTTTAAATGGTCCACAAGCGCTAGAGGTGTGGCCGCGCCTTATGTTTGTCCGACCCCTTTTCTCGACCAATCAGGTCGCTCTAATCTTGCCACCATATATTAAAGTCTAAACGCACCCTGCCGTGCCAACATACTAACTGGCAAGCCAAACGCACCCTGTCACAAACACATATCAAACGGCATGCCAACATGCCACTCTGCCGCAGTAACATGCCAATGTGCCACAAATGGTGCCACCACGTGCTAATCCGCTTTCTAATCGTGGTCAATGCCATAACGAATTCCAATTAGGATTTCATGATTGAAACAAGACTTTTGCTTCAATAGCATTGGCTGACACCCTAATTTTTGGTCATATTCCACAACTTTCCACGTGTCACTTTAGCCTTGGACATGCCGCCAAGCCTTAAATTTGGCCACGGCTCCAAACCATAGCCTTGGCCACGGCGCCAAGCCCTAACTTTGGCCACATCGACAAATCCTAGCCTTGGCCACGCCGCCAAGCCCTACTTTAGCCACAGAGCCAAACCCTAGTTTTGGCCATGCTACAACGCCACTGGCATGCCGCTATGACATGGCTACGCTAGGCGCCACTATGCCAATGGCGCCACTTTGCTATACAACGAGGTATAGCCATAATCATGGCCATCCTTGCCTATGAGATGCAATCTCAACCATCCAAGTTCGCCACTGAACTGACATACTTATGGAAAGTTCTAGGCGACCAGATGCATAAATTTAGTGACCATGGCTACCCTAGGCGCCACCGTGCCACTAGAAAGAACAAGCCATGCCATCCATGCCACATTGCCACTGGCGTACATCAAAACATCACTGCGCCATTATCAAGCGCCAATAGAAGGTAGCCAAAATCGACGGCTACCCTTCCTCACAAGATGTAATATCGACCGTCCGAGATCGCTACCGAACTACCATGCATGTAGCAAGTTTTATGCGACCATCCAAAACAAGCCTAATAGCATCACATGTTATTTTCCTTCGGTAAGTCCCTTAACTTTGACTTAACACACGTAGAAAAGTGATACATGTTTTCCACGAAAACACTCGAGACATCAAACAGGTCATAAACTGGGGGATGCTCATCAGGGTATTGGTATTGCAGTTTACACCGTGCGGCGTGCAATGCGCCTGTTACAAGAAAGTGTTATGAAGCGGGACAATTATTGGAGGTAAAAAGTAACGGTGTAAATAAATTAATTTCCTTCATCATGGAAGCATAATGTATGACGGTTACACGAATTCACTTCCTTCATCATGGAAGCATAATGTCTGACAGTTACCCGTTACTATATTCTTCCACCACTCAATCGTTTCCACTTCCTACGAGACCAGGGTACGTTTCAATATGGCTTGTATAAATAGGCTTCACCTATTTTCACCAAACAACAAGTTTTGTTCGGAAACAATACAATATCCAGAAATCACCTAGTAGCTTTCCATTATGCTAGCCAGTTGTACTTTTTGATACAAGTCGTAAACAACAACACCTTCAGAGTT
Organism: Papaver bracteatum; assembly: GCA_023529315.1. Lineage (NCBI taxonomy): Eukaryota > Viridiplantae > Streptophyta > Magnoliopsida > Ranunculales > Papaveraceae > Papaver > Papaver bracteatum. The sequence continues at coordinate 36,630 of JAJJWX010005396.1, read as the reverse complement.
AACGATTCTGGTCTCAATACTCTCTTTGCTTCCCACCCTAAGACCAACCATTCTCCTTCACTTTGTGACCGAAGCAAGCTTGGAACGACCATTTGTTGGTTTAGGCCAGGATTGTACAGATTGACCTCTCAAATCAAAATTACTCCCGTGCAGTGCATTGTTTAGGGTCTAGAATCGTTTCTCAGCCACACACCCAAAATTACCAAAATCAGCAGAAACGGTTTTCACCCATAAACAATTGGCGACCACAGTGGGAGATTAATCTCTCGGTTGCAAATTCAAATCTCAATTCTATCATCCTACCAGTGAATCCAATGCTTTAAAGCGCATCGTCCAAGAAAAGAAGGATTCATGAGAATTGCGTCTAGGGGCTAGAGATTTTTCGCCTTACCACGGATCGATATGAAGATATTCCACAGACAATAAAGAATGAGTGGGGACTTCTTTTAGCAACAAGGGAACCACATAAAGACTCGGATTTACTCTCTGAAGATTCAGTTTTGGTGAAAGACGTTAAAGCGAGTAAGTTTTGTCAGACGATATTAACGTGATATATTGTTTGGTTTTCTACATTTACAATGGAAGACGATAACCCAATAACCTCAAGATTTCACATCATCCCATATTTTTCCCTTTCTCATGCAACATCCACGATTTCATAATTTTCCCGAATGATTTTGCTACTTACATTCGCAATTCAGATTTTGACATATCAATTGATCAAAGGGCTATTATTCCAAAATAATCCAAAAACTTTTATAATAAGAAATATCTATCAATCCAAAGACTAGAAAATCAAACCATAAACTAGGCGTTTCTTTTGCCTTTCAATAAAAAAAAAACTAAGAAAAGTAAGTTTAGAAAAACAAAACATTCAAGGAAAATTGCCTAACAACGGCTCGTTCTTCTTGGAGAAAATGTCCCCCATGATACGAAGGGCCGCCTATTTCAACTTCAACTTCTCGGACAACTTCTCGAATTCTTTCTCCTATTGATTAATCAAATCCACGGAAGGGCCATAAACCGCTTCAGCCTGCAACATTTCGATCTCAGAAAATCCCTCACAGAACCAGGAGGCATTAAACTTAAAGTTTGCACATATATCCCGGTGGAAATCCTATCTTGATATTACATCACCAGAAACAGTGTGGCCAGTCACGTTGCACATATCACGAATTGAAGATAATATTTCTTCCACCCGCTTAACCAACGCAAACCGGCTGGTAATTTTTTTGCTTGTTGTGATATGTCCATACCTTTCCCATATTCTGGTATACAACTCCTCATACTTAGCCGGTACACTTAAGCCTCCGATCAACACATGATCTTCACGAGGAGTAAAAAATGGAGGGTTGAAAATGGCGCCTGCAACTGATTCCGCGACCATCAGGGGTTCATTGTAAATAATTACACCCGTAGTCGCGAGGGCGTTTTCCATAATATGAAGCGCGGCAACATCTTCATAATGATCAATCTCCATCTCCAGATTGCTAGCAGGTACGATTTCCATGATTGGAGGCAACACCACATCTTTATCACTACGAATCTCCATCTCATGGTTATCTTCGACGGCTTCTTCCTGTGATAACACTGATTGAGTATTTATTCCGAATAAATAAATGGCCTAAAAAATGTGGAAAACTCACCGACTCATTTATGGGCCCATTGGAAGGAGACTCGCTGTTATATTCAGAAGTGCTCCTCTCGCCATCAGATCTCGAGATTTCTTCCTCTTCGGATTCTTCTTCAAGAGATTTAGTCTCGTCTCCCATTTTCTCAAGAGACGCATTCCTTTGGTCATGGGCAAGTCTGGCAAAGATATTCGAGTTTCTAAGACCCTGAGTCAAAATAGAAAAAGAGTCAGCAGCGAAATGGAGGATCCGTGGAATTTGACCAAGCGAAGAAAATCATACGTACTTGCATGTTGAAAGAACTGAAAGTCACAAGGACCGTCGAATCCGTGTGGAAGTTACCTGCACAATTTTTCGACCTTTGCTCCTTTTTATGGGAACTGTCTACATCCGAGCTAGAGGATTTTTGCTTGCCCCAATGAAGCTGTTTCAACAATTTATACTTTACTAGAACCGTAGAGTAAGGTTTTCCACATGGATTTGTCACAATATCCTGCACGAATTGATGAATGGCGAGAAACTCACCTTGCCATAAGACATTATATTTAGGAGTCTTCATAGGTTTTCGTTATGAGAGTAGGAAGGGAAGACTTTTATCCGGTGCAAAGACGATGTAATCAAGAATGACGGGTAGCAATTCATCTGGAGCTATCAGTGGGCGACGGAATGGGACTCCCCGATCAAAGACCATATGTCGAGCAGCCCTTTCAATGTTGTAAGAGACTACTCCACAAGATCCTCTGAAAAAAGATGGCACATACCCAGTTATGCAGCTTCGCAAGAGCACAGTTTCTCCAATTCTCATATTTTCATCAGCAGAATGCAATATCGTGTTCGGTGCGGAAGCGAAAGTGTTTGGTTGAACTATGGAGGTGTGAACCGGATCCCAGGGATGAAATTTAACTGCATGCGTGTTGTCAAGAAAATAAATGAGCATTGAGCTAGGCCTTGGACGCCTATCCAACTAACGGAGTATCCTAGAGCCGCCATATGTATCGGGAAATGAGATTTTCGGGTTAGGAGCATAATGTTTGAAATGTTCCCACAACCATTCCTGGAGAAAGGCGACATGGATATACGAGTCTACTTTCATGTACCTATTAGATATGTACATGTCCGCTACCAAGCGATCCAGGTGGGTGTACAAAGAGCTAAGAAACAAACTTCCAATAGGAAGAACAACGCCTTTCTTTAGTCTGATAGCAAATTTGATGAGCTTATGCCTTATCTCATTCTTGCCAGATCCATCATCAAAAATATCTCTGGATAGCCACATAACTAAAAATACAGCAGCATGGAATGTATCATCTAACACTCGATCCGACTCCGGCTCATCAGGGAACCACTCAGACACCCACAAATTATAGAAGCACTTTTCCTCATAACTCTTTCGAACATATCATGTTGCTTTCGTGACTAAAGAGGCGTGCATTTCTTCTTATTCCTCATACAAGACAACGTCAAGCTCCCCAATTATTGGAAGACTCAATAGAACGGCTACGCTTTCCAAAGAAATAGTCATCTCACCCCATCTACATAAAGCCGTGTGAGTTTCCGAGCACCATATGGAGATGAAAGTAATCAATCCTGCGGTGTCTTTTCTGATTTGAAGTGTTGCAGAAGCCATGAAAACATTCATAATTTTCACCCCAGTCATATTAGCTCTTACATGGTCTCGGCTCATCATGAACTTCATCCATTTTTCATAAGAGCGGAATGGACTCTGCCAGATTTTAAAATCTATGGGAGAAGCAAGATACTCTTTATTCTAAAGGCAAAACCTCATTATACGCCCTGGATAGACTGATTGGACTTCTCCATCATTTTATAAATCCGTCAGAAGAGTTGCCAAGAATTTGGGATGGGTCCTTGTAATCGTAGCATACTTCGTAAAGAACTTATCATCTGTGTTCGGATTGAAGTTATTAGCACTTCTCGATGTGGCGGCATAACTGCTTTCAAGTGACATATTAACAAAATTCCTTATGCTTTTGAAGTAACTACAACGAAGCAAAACAGAAAAGTTACTACTTTGGAGAAAACAGTGCATAAAGGTTTTGTCAGAATCAAGTACGATGATAAAAAAATCCATGGCAAGTTTTCTATGAAAAATTTGTTTGGCCGCAAGTTGTAGCACGCATAGCCAAAGGAGCACGCGTACCCAAAGGAGTGGGGACTGATACTAGCTTCAACGAGCCTTGTTTTTCCACGGAAAACATGCCCCTAGACAAAACCGTGTTTCGCAGCAGGAAGTATGCTCTCGGCCAAAGGAATAATGTGTCCCACCACAGAAATTGTGTGCGCATCTACAAAAAGAAAAGGAAACACTAGAGCTAGGTTTTCATGGAAAAGAATTAATGGCAGCCACCCGTCCATGCACGCCTAGTTTGCATAATAATTGGCATCCTTACTATCAATGTAACTGTTACTACAATACTACTACCAGAGAAGAATCATTCATATGGAAGGATTTCTACGAGTTTATAGAAGATATGCCTATGGCTAGGGTTTACACCAACAACAGAAGAGCAAGCAAAAGAAGAAACACGGAGATACATACCTGGAATATGCTCGCCTACTTTATTGCTACCACTTTTCCGCAAGCACCAAGACGTGGAAACAAAGGCAATAATACGAGGTAAAGAGGATAGGTGATGCCTTTTATAGGCATAGCATTTTTTATTTTTATTTTTGGAGTTCGAATGGAGGAAAGTTTTTTGTTTTGGGTTATACACGAAAAGAGGCAACCGGACCCGCATTGGCAAAGCTCCATGGAGAATCCCAGCCAGCGCCGCACCCAAGCCAGTGCCAACATACCACTCCCAACACCAACAGTCCACACCCTAACCAACGTCGTCATCAATTATGCCCTAGCTATCCAAGCGGCGCCATCTTGGTTGTTCAAAGCAGAGCCACCTCCACCATTCCAAGCCAAGCGTTGTCTCTTCCCTTCCTGCGACCTAGATGGCTCTATCTTCACTATTTGGTAGCCAAAGTTCCGAGTGTTATTTTCACCGTTTCACGGAATAAAGCCAGTTTTCATCATTCCACGGACGTAGCCAAGCTAGATGCGCTATCCGCCATTCTGCAAGTGTCATTTCCACATGACCAAGATTGAAGCACCATCTTCGCCGTTCAAAGCAGAGTCATCTACGCCGTTCAAAGCAGCACCATCTACGCCGTTCAAAGCAACGCCACCTCCACCATTCCAAGCTAAGCGTTATCTCTGCCCTATTTGCGACCTAGCCGGTTCCATCTTCACTGTTTGGTATCCAAAGTTCCAAGTGTTGTTTTCACCTTTCCATGGACTGAAGCCAGTTTCCATCATTCCATGGACTAAATCCAAGCGCCATCTCCATATTTTTCATGACCTAGCCAGCTGTGCCATCTCTATCAATCATTAGCTAGCAGCACTGACGCCAACACCTTATGTCCAAGTCATAATTATGCAGAGCCGCCAACACAAGGATCATGGATTCCTCATTCTTTCCACCAAAGGTTAGTTGAATTTACCTGGCAATCTCTTCACGTCTTGCCCTTTCAATTTTACTCTTGTCTGTCACCATCTAATGCTTACCCCGCAAAAATGCCACTGTTACGTGCTAAGCAGGGGACTTAATATTGATGGTGGTTTTTAACTTATGGTTAAAATTATAAAACCTTGCGTCTGATGTGACGTCACTCTGTAAGGAAACGGAGCCACGAGTGTTAACCTCTCCACTGGCATATTTATTGTGCCATTCAATATATTTACATGAAATTTATCCAGACTTGCGCATGTAGCAACCATCCCAGATTTTCTGTAAATTTCGGCGCCTTGCCTATATTCGCTTAATATAAGTTTCTTTGAATACTTTCTATGATATGTTCCCCGGATGAACCCTTAATGTTGATATGGCATGACAATATTCGTTCACTCGCAGCAGAGTAAAAAGAATTTCCAAATATCAAGAATAAGGTCTTTGCATAAGGTATTCAATCAGAAAGCATGATTCTCTCTGGCAATGAACTTAAAAAACTCTGTGTCAATACAAAGGATTCAATCAATTAATTTTTGCGCCTTGCGCAATATACCAGACCTTGCTTGTCGAAAGTAAGCTTAGGAAAAATAGGAAATTAATTCTCCATGGATTAGTAGGGGTAAAACCTTGCCCAGAATCAGAAACATGGAGCCGCATCAGCAAAGGGAGGCATGGCCATGCCTTAGGCCAGCTGGCGCCACTTGCCATTAGCCACGCTCCATCCAAAACCGGCCATATTTCCCTTGACCAATCGGGTCGCTTTAAACTCGCCACACACACATAAGTTGTGGTTGGGCCCATACTTGCCGGACCTATTTCCCATTGACCAATCAGGTTATTCTAAAGACTCCACACTCACACTAGAAGTGTATCCATGCCCATGCTAGGACGGCCCTCTCCTTCATACCTACCAATCAGGTAGCTTTAAATGCGCCACAAGCGCTAGAGGTGTGGCAGTGTCTTATGTTTGGCCGACCCCTTTTATCGACCAATCAAGTCGCTTTAAACTTGCCACCATACATTAAAGGCCAAACGCACCCTGTCGCGCCACCATACTAACTAGCAAGCCAAACGTACCCTGCCACAAACATATATCAAACGGCATGCCAACATTGTACTTTATCGCAGTAACATGCCAATGTGCCACAAATGGTGCCACCACGTGCTTATCCGCTTTCTACTTGTGGCCAATGCCATAATAGACTCCAATTAGGATTTCATGATCGAAACAAGACTTTTGCATCAATAGCATTGGCCGAAGCCCTAATTTTTGGTCATAGTCCACAACATTCCATGAGCCATTTTAGCCTTGGCCACGCCGCCAAGCCCTAACTATGGCCACGGCGCCAAATTCTAGCCTTGGACACGCCGCCAAGCCCTAACTTTGGCCACAGCGCCAAACCCTAGCCTTCGCCACGCCGCCAAGCCCTAACTTTGGCAACGACGCCAAATCCTAGCCTTGGCCACGCCTCCAAGCCCTAACTTTATCCACTAAGACAAACCCTAGTTTTGGCCATGCTACAACGCCACATGAGGGGCCACGCCATAACGCCACAGCTACGCTACTGGCATTCCGCTATTCCATGGCTACGCCAGGCGCCACTATGCCAATGGCGCCACTTTTCTATACAAGGCCATCCTTCCTCATGAGATGAAATCTCAACATCCAAGTTCTCCACATCAATGACAGACTTTTGGCAAGTTCCAGACGACCAGCTTCCTAAATCTAATGGCCCTGGCTACCCCAGGCGCCACCGTGCCACTGACATGCACAAGCCACGCCATCCATGCCACATTTCCACTGGTGTACATCAAAACACCACTGCGCCATTATCAGGCGCCAACAGAAGGTAGACATAATCGACGGCTACCCTTCCTCACAAGATGTAATCTCGGTCGTCCGAGTTCGCTACCGAACTAACATGCCTGTAGCAAGTTTTAGGCGACCAGCCAAAACAAGCCTAATAGCATCACATGCTATTTTCCTACGGTAAGTCCCTTAACTTTGACTTACCACACGTAGCAAAGTGATACATGTTTTCCACGAAAACACTCGAGACATCAAACATGTCATAAACTGGGGGATGCTCATCAGGGTATTGGTCTGGAGGTTTACAGCGTGTGGCGTGCAATGCGCCCGTTACAAGAAAGTGTCATGAAGCGGGACAATTAGTGGTGGTGAAAAGTAACAGTGTAAACGAATTCATTTCCTTCATCATGGAAGCATAATGTCTAACGGTTACACGAATTCACTTCCTTCATCATGGAAGCATAATGTCTGACGGTTATACATTACTCTATTCTTCTACCACTCAATCGTTTCCACTTCCTACGAGACCAGAGTACGTTTCAATATGACTTGTATAAATTGGCTTGACCTATTTTCACCAAACAACAAGTTTTGGTCGGCAACAATACAGTATCCAGAAATCACCTGGTAGCTTTCCATTCTGCTAGCCAGTTCTACTTTCTGATACAAGTCGTAAACAACAACACCTTTAGAATCAACGATTCTGGTCTCAACACTCTTTTCGCTTCCCTCCCTAAGACCAACCCTTCTCCTTCACTTTGTGACCGAAGCAAGCCTGGAACAGCCATTTCTTAGTTTAGGCCAAGATTGTACAGATTGATCTCTCGAATCGAAAGTACTCCCGTGCAGTGCATTGTTTAGGGTCTAGACTCGTTTCTCACCCACACACCCAAAATTACCAAAATCAGCAGAGACGATTTTCACCCACAAACAAAAGGGAACACCCCTTAGGCACTGTCGAACAATGTTTTGAAGCTGCAATTTTTATTTGGACCATTTTGCCCTTATTATGTGCCCATACAAATAATGAGAAATAGATAACGTGAGGGTATAATAGTAATTCAAACTTTTTGAACATTAAATTCACGCGCTATAGTGTATACCCACTCTTTCACTATAGGTTTCCATAGGATACTAACAGACAAACGTGATGGCCCAGGATTGAGTTTGCACGTGCGGAACACTAATTATATAAAAAAATAGGGGTACATTAATTATATACCTCTAGTTTTTATACCCTACACAAATATACCCTTACCATATAATAAATAAATATACTCCTAGTTTTTATACCCTACGATGCAGATGACGGTGGGTGGAGGTGGAGGGGGAAAGTCTTTTATGAGATTGAAGAAGTAAACAAAACCAAAGTTAGAGAAGAAGGTTAAAAGAGGAATTTTGAAATTTATGATTGTAAATAAAATTTCAAATATGACATTAGGGGCATTTGTAAAGTATGTTAGGAATATTTATGAAGGCTCGTTAAAAGTAGGGTTATTTAGTTAATTTCCACAAAGAGAGTTATACAGACGAAGGTAGCTTGCATTCAGCCAGAGAGGATTTGGCAGTCGAAGAGTGATTAATATAGGAATGTGCACAAGGTTTCAATTTCCTCGTACGAATAGGACGACAAAATATGGCAGCCAAAAACACTAGCATTTCACAATCTCAAAATCGAAGTTCACAATAACTTATTTAGATCATCTGTTGCATTTCAATGTTGATGAACATACAAAACTTTTATTTGTATCCTTGCGAAACACGAAGAGAAAGTACTTTAACATACACACATAACAAAAAGCCTTTAAACACACCATGAGCACAAGAGCAATTGAAACTAGAGCTGGCCTTACATCCCAACTGCCTTAAAAGACAGAAATATGCTTAGAATCCTCCTAACTACCACACTTGTATCATTGGGATTTTCAACCTCACTGAAGCATGGCTTTGATGCTTGACATGGACTCGTAGTTATCTTCAAGGGGTAGTTTATGCAGTGAAGATTTTGCAGCGAGTAAAACTTTATGTACTTCTTCGAAATGAGGGCTTGTTGCAACTCTTGTATCCTCGATCCATTTCAACACTTTCTTGAATGGAGTTAACACTCGAATACGATCCTTCTCAAGCAAAATCTGAATCCATAACAATATCACAAGTAATATTACATTAGAATTTCTCTTACAATGCTGTTATTTACTCGAAAGGAATATGAAGGTAATAAAGTATATGATTGCTTTACCTCAAATTGCATGATTTCGCAAACAAGGCTAAGATCAGCAATAGATGGTTGCGAATTGCCCAATAAGAATTTCCCATTTTCGTTGAGCCAAACAGATTCAATTTGTGACAGGGATGTGGTTAAAATTTTCTCTGCTTCGGCAGCGGCTTCTGCACTCGTAGGAATACCCAATAGAGGTCCTAGTACCGTATGCAGACAAAAGGGTGCTGCAAAGTTCCCCAACATGACAGCCACAGTTAGCATAACAATGAAACAGACATCAAAATAACAAAGGAGATTTTAAAAGTTACACTGACACAAAGTGAGGATTAAGTACCTGCACCACGACGTAAATTGGAATGATGCCAATCCAAGACTGAGTTAATCTTAGCCCTTTTGGCTAGATCAGCTGGATACCTTATAAATGCAAATCGAGTAACAAGACAGTAAGTGGAAAGAATAAGATGCAGTGGGTATTACATGATTAAAACAAGAATTAGTGTCCCTATTACAAAATTATAGTACTTACCAATGATCGGCGACACCTGGGGATACACAAGCAATGTAGCTTAGAATTGCATGACTGCAAAACACCAAATATCGAACATCTTTTTACTGATTCTTTCTTACAACAACCAGTACAATATTTGTGCTCCATAAAATTCGTTGAAAAACACTATACCTCTCAAAAAGCTTTAGATCTCCATGAACTATGCTTGGAACTTGTCCAAATGGGTTTATTTCTGAAATTATGCACCATAATTAAGATAAGATGTTTTAGCTACAAGAAGCCATGTAGACACACATAAATCAACACACAAGTGTGGATCAAGAGAGTAATTGGTGTATAAAGACGATCTGAATGACTTACCTTTAACGTATCCTGGCAATTTATGTTCACCTTTCGTTAAATCTACAGTGATCTCCTCAAAATCAATTCCGTTCACCCTGACAAAATTCGCCAATTTAGCAAACAATTCAAGCAAAAGAACTAAACAAAGAGACGGATAAGAGTGAGTATTACTTGCAAAATATGAGAATAGCTCGAGAAGGCTGAGACATGCGAAAACAGTAGACTTTGAGAGCCATTTTTCCACTTGTTTTTGAGATCTTCCAAGTTTAGATTTCTTCTTTGCGATCTTATAAAAACTGAAGAAGGGGATTTCAGGACTATACCCACGTGAATTATGCCCCAGTCCCCACTATGTTTAAACTTATTTCTCCATCTACATAAATTTTAAAGCAAAAGCAGAAAGATATTTGTTGTCCCACACTAGCTTATAGCATGATATTGGCGGTACACGTATGTAATAGTATTCATTCACTGGTTTTAAAAAACAAAATGAGTAAAGGTTTTTTTTTTTTTTTTTTTCCGGAAACAAGGACGGCACCTCTAGAAACTTTTATTGAATTAGTTCCCTCTGAACTGAGGGAGACTGGCAGTTACAAGGGTGATACAGACTGGCTGTTACAAGGTTGATACAATTTATGATATAAAGATTGTTTAAAATGGCTATGAGGCTATCCCATGTCCAAGTACTTTCCACAGCATTACGATTACATAAAGCTGATATATTCGTTGCTTTCCTAATATTAAATACTGAAGTCAATACAAACGCAATAGCCTTAAAGTTAATAAGATTGTTTATCGAGATCCCAAAATTTTCGCTCACATTATATCTAGCTTCTCTAGCCTTCGCATAACTCCGCATTTACAACTTTAGGGTTGGTTCTGAATCGCTCTGAAACAAGACATTATGACCACTCCATTCAGTTGCCCAACGGAAGGCTGTTTCAGCTCCTTTTTCTTCTAACTGTTCTCTTGTTGTGCAATCTGTATAAGACCCCCTAGCTTCAATAGTTTTACCTGTAAAATCAATTAAAGTCAGACATATTCCTGAAGTGTTTATAGGATTCGACATTGATAAAGCTATTGTTATTCGTAGGCTCATATAGCTTGTTTCCTTGTCAGGTTCTCTCTCTATTATTTTTAGTGCTTCATCCTTCGTAGGGTTGTAGTAGAGTGTTTGCATAATATCATAATGTTGGTTTGTTAACATATATTAAGATGTTAATGAATTTCACAATTGTTTTTTGCCGTGCTTGCACTGTTCTGCTGAATTTTTTGCCTCCCATATATGCCAGATGATTATATTACAGAATTCAGGCCACTGTATTATACATTCTCCCTTGTTACTATCAATGAACCACATGTTTAACCAATCATGAAAGGTGTTACAGTTATCAACTACATAGTTTATGTCAAAGTTTAAATGCATCCATACCTGACTTGCGAAATTACACTTGAGAAAGAGGTGAGTTAAGGATTCTTCTGCATCATTACATAACTTACATTTTGTATCAATGTTTGGTATTACAGCATCTACTCTCATACCTGTTGGAAGTATAGAATGTGCTGCTTCATTCATAATTGTTGGGTCTGTTTTTGGGCTAAAAAACACTCCTGATTTACAAAGGTTAATAAGTTGTCCAGATGTGAGTCCAAAGTCCTTAAAAAGATCAACTAAATTATGACAAGTTTTGCAGTCGCTTTACAAAAAATTAGCCAGTCATCTGCAAATAGAAGATGACTTACTGAGGGAGCATACCTAAAGATTTTTATACCTTTTAAGAGGCCATTTCTTTCAGCATTTGTTATAGTTCTTGATAAAGCATCCATACATATAGGAAAAATATACGGAGACAGAGGATCTCCCATGTCTTAACCCTCTACTTGGCTTAAAGAATTCTGTGGGTGAACCATTCAGCAAAACAGACAAAGAAGTATTAGATATACACTGAAAAACTAAGTTCCACCAGCCCTCCGAGAAACCCAATTTTTTCATTACCTCTATTAAGAAATTCCATTCGACTCTATCAAAAGTTTTTTACATGTCGATTTTTAGCCCCATTAGACCCTTTATGCTTCTTGTTTTTCTCATTTTATGTATTATCTCATGAGCTATTGTTATGTTATCTGCAATTTGTCGTCCTGGGACAAAGGAAGATTAAAAGGACTTATGATTTTATCTTACATACCTTTCATCCTATTAGCCATTAGCTTGGATATAATTTTATAAGAAGTGTTACAGAGGGATATAGGTCTGAACTCAGCTGTCGTAGAAGGATTTATGGTTTTAGGTATTAGGGTAATGAAAGAAGTATTAAGTTCTTTAGCCAGAAAACCACTTCTAAAGAAATTCTGAATCATTGTTACTAGGTCATTTTCTATCGTTTCCCAATTCTGCTGGAAAAATATAGGTGGGAAACCATCGGAACCATGGCTCTTGTCTGGTTCCATAGAGAAAAGCACATTTTTTATTTCAATGTTGGTTGGGATGGAACAAAGATATTTGTTATCGTTGTCATTTATGCATTCAGGAATCTAATCTATCATTTTCCTATCTATATTTGGTTTTACTGTGGTGGAAATACTGCTGAAATGTTCAATTACGCAATTATCTATTTCTTTTCTATTGTTTAGCCAGTTTCCATCCCTGTCCATATTAGTTTCTATTCTATTTCTTGTGAACCTTTGTTTTGCTTTGCTATGAAAATACTTCGTGTTTCTATCTCCTAAGGTTAAGTTCTGGTCTCTACTTTTATCTCTCCAAAACTTCTCCTTTATTGTGTACCATTTTGTTAGTTATGAGTTCAGGGTATCTAAGTCAGAAGCTTTTTCATTGTAGTAATGTATACTATTTATTATTTCAAAATCTTTCTTAATTTTTGCTATGTTTGTGTTTACACTACACAAAATTTAATGATTAGCAACGGCAACTGGCAGTTGCAAAGTGAGGTTGCAACAGTTCATCTCTGTTACGAAGTCGATGTTGCAATTTGTCGTAACGGCTACACTTCCGTTGCAATTTTCGTTTGCAACAGTTAGTAACTGTTGCAATGCCAAAAAGTTTTAACTGTTTCAAACTGTTGCCAAATTAGATGGTCGCAACAGATTAAAAATGTTGCGAAAGTAGAACGTAGCAACAGTTTCTTGCAGTTCCGAACATTTTGCAAAATAATAATAATAGTGGTTTTGACGGTCAAAAACCACTAATTCCTGTATTAAAAAAAATCAAGTAATTTCTCCGGCTCATTTGGAAATCAAAATCAAGTTCTCTGCATTCTGAAAAACAAGCAGCATACAATCATTTCATAAATTACAGTTATTTTAGAAGTGAGAAAGTACACATTAGAAATGGCACATTACAAGTGAGAACTTACACATTAAAATTGGCATTTCTATGACCAACCAAACAGGAGAACATACCCAACACTTCAGTTTTTTGAATAAGCTTGTCACTTACACAATCTTTTCATGTTTTTTCATACCAATCATTATTCAGCTTATACTACAACCAACTTTTACTAGTTCGCTTCACATTTCAGCAGTATTGCCACCAATCTTTTCATATTATTTTCGTGTTCGCGACTAACATTCTTTATTTAACTCATTATTGATTGCATAATTGTTCAATTATGCAATTAGCAATTAGCCAGCAGTTAAGATAAAGATGCAACTAAAAGAAAAGATCTTATTGACACCTTACCAGTTAGATTTTAGTGTTCGCGAAAGAGGAGGCAGCGCCGCTGTGAGAAAATGTCTCCAGTAAGAACTCTCCCAAAAGTAGGATAAAAGAAGGATTTCCCACATCTCCCTACGAACCACCTGTTTGACATATAGACATCAATATTCTACAAAGCACGAGATCGGAAAATAAAATAGACTCGCTAAAACCAAAAATAAAGCAGAAACCGATGCCATTACGTAACACGAACTCTACAAGGGATCACTAGGGCTTAAATAATTTCTTCATCACCAGCACCCCACATTTTAGCTTCAGAAAGTTACAAATGCCAGAGTTAGGGTTACGATTTTCACCATCCCTGACAATACTGGAAGGAGAGTAAGGATGATTTTAGTGCCTCACCTGACATAGTTAAGCACACTGTACAACTCTGTGCATTTTGAGCAACCATACGAAGAGTTCCAGTAATCTCATCCAGCCATGACATATATATTGGCTGAGACAAAACACAACGGAGTTGGTACCAGTGGGTTGTGGGTGCACCAGGAGCTTTGGTGAGCCATCATTTTACATTCCTGCATATTTACTTTAGTTGTTAGTATCTGCCTCATTATCGGACCTTCTCAAGAAGAATATGCCAAAAGCACGGCATAGTGAATATGAAAGAAGAAAAATATTATAGAAATACATTTCCTTAATAAGAAATAAGAAAAGAAAGTCATACCTTCTATCAGACAAAACATCAACCCAACAAGCCAACCCATGCACTCTAGTGCCAACAGAGGCAAACAAAGTTAAGTGGAATTTCAATTTCATAAAGCACTTCTTCCTAGAAGATAAAGAATGTAAGTAACACTGATTGATAAGATAGAAGTTTCAAAAGCAACTACACTCCATCAAAACAATGAGTTAAATAAAGCAGGGCATTGATTAAAAATAAAAAGAACACAACCTCGTTATACCTTCACAAATGACCGAATTAATGTACTCATTGTACAGCTCAAGCAAGTCCAATTACCGTCCATGACCTTCTTGGACAGCACATTCAGTACAAAATAACAAATCAGTGGAACTAAAAATAGTTGGAAATTAAGATGTGTAGAATGCAGAGAAAAATATTTATGTCAGAGAAAATGATGAAAATACAAGCACGATGATATACTTGTACACAAATTCATGCAATAAAAGTAGGGTAAGGAACATCGCCACTGGTTTTAGTTTTACATCTAGGAGACAATGACTGACATGTTTTACCTGGCCACTAATAACTTTTTTGATCCATGCGGAAGTAGAATCCTCCTGCAACATATGAAGAGTAAGTTGGTCAATACATCTTTACAGATGAAAAAGGGATGGTTGACCACAAAAAATAGTTAAGTACCTTTATGCAATTGAAGCTTTCAACCACGGCATCCTTCAAAGACTGATGACACACTTGCATAAACTTTATAAAAAGAAATACTTGCATTTAAGGGATAACACCCACTGTTTCTCTATGGATACCACACTGGTGCACCATCATAATGACCTGTGGAACCAACACTCAAACGATCTTAAGCCTAATCGCTAAAGATCTATCTTGCGACAATAACATTCCACGAGTAATCATTCAAGGAATCATCTCTATGCAGGCTCAAAAGGAAGGATAGACAGGTGCAAGAATTATAAACATGCTCATACTGGGAGAAATTACCCAAATAATACCCCTATAATTTCTCGATTTCTTCCAATTTCATAACAGTTTCTTCCAGTTTCATAGCATAATCACTTGACATTAGGTTACTACTTTATCTCTTAGACACCTATTCCCAATAAATTGCCCAGTCAAATGCAGGGGCAGACTAGTTAGTTAACTCTGAAACATAAAATCTGGGGAATCATATGAAATCCCTAGCATCTTTCTATGACAAAATTCAATTTTCTGTAACCTAATCAAAATTTAAACCCAAATTTCCTCTACTTTCCAATCAAACCCCCAAAACCCTTTGATGCAATTAACCTAATAATTGACTCCAACACAAACAAGATCAAATTAACAACACCCAAATCATCGAAATCCAAACTTTAATCAAACCCAACATCAATCAATCCAATAAGAACTTTACAAACAAATTAAGAAAGAAAATGAATTTTATTCAAGCTTACCCAACTTTAATAGCAAGGGAAAGAGCAGCTCTCATCTTTGGTTTAGAATTAGACCGAACATAATAAGATAGACCATTATCAAGTACCCCATGTGGTCGACTTCAAAATTACATGCGACTTTAGAACAGTCTTTATCCCATAACCTCGCAAGTACCAAACCAAATACTAAAAAAAAATAGTGGTAATCAAACCTTAAATTCACTACTGTAAGAAATATATCATTGCTCACAGGTGATTCTAGCTGCCTTGAAGAGCAATACAACAAGTCAACAGGCTGATCAAAGTCCAACAACAGAAGTTTAAAAAAAAGAAATGAACTGAAAACCCATACCAAAATTGAATGCATACTAACAACACAAGTAATTAAAATCAATCAAACATACCCAAATCTACGAATTTAAGATCCAAATAAGAAAAATGTTAAATTGAATAAGCCCTAATTTGAGAAATTGGATCAGAGAAAGTAATAATGTTTGTATACCTTATAAGTTGTTTCTCATCAAGTTGTTGAAGCGGTTCATTCCAAACCCTTTTCAAATTTATTCATTATTAGAAACCCTAAAACCCAAATCTAAGAATCAAAACATAAATTGAATAAAACCCATACGTAAGTCTTTCCATTATAGCAAATAAACCTCATGAAATAGATAAATCTTTCTAAGAACCTTGGATTTCTTCATACTAATTCGGATGAGAGAAATCTCAAAACTATAGGTCAAAGATTTCATTTGAGATGGATCTGTTTGAAGAAGAAAAAGAAGAAGAAGCAAAACCTAATACAGATTCACAAGTGACTTATTACGATTGGGAAAAAATATCGACTGAATCACAGAGAGTGAGGAAGTGAGGAAGAGAACCAGAGAGTGAGAGAATGAGAGGTAGAGAAGGGAAGAAAAAAAAGATGTTCTCGATAATGATAAAGCTGAAACCGAGTCAGATTGCAAGTGTGGGTAGCACACACATGATTCGCACGCATATACTCAATTATGTTGCGAATCGGAACTGAATAAAACAGTTGCGAGTTTCGTAACTGTTTTAAACTGTTGCAAAGTTTTTGCAATAAATATTAGCAACAGTTGATAAGTTGTTGCTAATCTGAGTTGCTAAACCCCATATTTGGTGTAGTGTTATATGACCAAAAGTATTTTTGTTCCAACGACTACGAGTATATTTCACAGATGTTAATTTTTTAGAAAAAGTGTATGCTAGCGAACCACGGATTTGTGTTTCCCAACAATTTTGAATAAGGTGGCACACTGGTCATGTTTCATCCATTCCCCAAAGTACTTGAAGGGTGTTGCACCATCATTCCAAGTATTATGGGTATTGAGGCTTATGGAAATATGATCTGAAGATAAAGGTCCTAGGTGTTTTAAGTTAGAGTTAGGAAATATGATATTCCACAAGTTGTTGACCAAACCTCTATCTAATCTTTGCTCTGTGAACTTATTACCTGACCTCCTATTATTCCAAGTAAAAGTATATCCCTTGAAACCCAAGTCCATTAAACCACAATTACTGATTAGGTTTTTAAAAATGCTAGCTTCCCATTTGTTGAAAGGGAAACTGCTGTAATATACTTGTGGATACATAGCACTTTCATATCCGTTTTTGTATTTGTTTTCGCAAAAACACATAGTCATTCTACCACGCGCTCGAATGCGTAACAATATAACTAATTTAAAATTTTAAGTGGTCAGATTTCCCATTCACCAATGCGCATTTTTATTTTAACAGATCTGATGGTTTAAAAATATATATGTTCAATATGTATTCGAATGCGGTTTATTTAAGGAGATCATGTAATTATTATTTGATTAATCGTAGTTGAAATAAGTTAGATTGACAGACAAAAAAAATGATTTGTTTAAGACGGGTTTAGCGGTGAAATTATCTACCATTACAAATGTAGCGCCCCCTAATCTAGCAGCTGACTAATCCAAGAGATTAACTAAATAAGAGGCACTAAAAATCCAAATTAAACAGTTAACTTTCAATTAAGAAATCTGCTACAAACACTTGGCCCAAAGCTAACCCCACTCAGAAATATATATACAAGAACTCAGCTCCAATGATACATATAAAATAGTCATTTGGTTTACAAATAGAATATACAACATAATAAACATATCAGAATATAATCAACTAACGAAGATAACTTCTCGGAGCTTTCGCTGGGCAACTCTGATCTGTCACTAAAACTGAAAGTAAGAATAATTAACATTTAACTTCTAAGTAATCATATGCAAGAGTTGGAAAACAATACATGTTTTTCTGAAACGTTAAACAGTGACTAAGTCACTGAAATAACCATACATGTATATGGACAAACTCCTTCTTCAAACAATGTATAATATGGTTGTAAATCCCTACCCGGAAATTCACACCTAATAGCTATGGATGCCACCAAGACCATGGTGACCAATACTCTAAACAATAAAATCTGAATTAAAGTAGGTATAAATGTGAAGGAGCGTATCTTATATACCACAAGTGGAAATTCTCATTTCCCATAACGATTCATATTGACAACAAAACAATACAAGTACTTTCCACATCATGGAAAGATTCACAAAAATAACAGGATTATCATAATGCATTTTAAACAAAGCATGGAATGCACGGACAGACAATGCATGAGTTTGTTAAGCATAAACTTTTATAAAAACAACAATAATGATTACAAAAGAGTCAAATGCATTCCCACACCTTTTGATGACAAGCCACGCCTATCTCGAGATCCACGATCCACTGGTTCGTCCTTTGAATCGGTCATTGTTAATACTAACTGTTAATCAAAGAAGCATTCTAAGAATCTAGCCAAAAAGGGTCACACATGAATCATATAAGTCTCTAATGATTCTAGGCCCATTTAAGGTTCTACACCTTTTATTTATCTATCTTAGCAAATCTAAGGTTTACTAATTCAATTAGATTAGTTTTATAGTCCGTTAACTAAGTCTTAAGAATATCTACAATTTTGTAGAAGAAGCCAAAGGTTAATTCGGACCACAAGAGGTCCAAAACATCTAATTAAGAAAACTACCCTAAGCCCAAGCCCACCAAAGTCAACTAACAGTCAACGTCCAAGGTCGGGTCAATGTCCAGGGTCAAAGTATAAAGTCTAAATCGGTCACTGAGTCAACTCGGGTCAAGACAGGAACTCGGTGAGTCAATACTGAGTCGACTCAGTCATATTAACTGAGTCAGCTAGGGTAAATCAGTCAGACATCTGACTAAACAACAAGTCTCAAGGCTAAAGTCTGTGCAAAGGCCAAAAACTGAACTGCACCATAAAGATGCATCACAAGACTCAACACACTAAATTAAGAGAACTTCACAAGCCAAGTACAATACAATTATTTTTAAATGAACTTCAAACTTCAATTACAATCTTAGCTTTACCTGAAAATGCAGTTGCAAGCTTCCATTGAAGAGATTCAATTCAACATACACTAATTTAGATTCCTCTTCTTATCTACACTTCAACAATCATTATTATTAGTTAAACAATATCACTACTAAACTCATTAACTGCAACTCACCTGTAATTTCCAATCTTCACAACTGCAGCTCAGATCAATAACAACTTGGCTTAATCACTTCAGTACCACCACCTCCATTCTCTGAACTTTAACCAAAACAACAACACCTACAACCTCAGTTCATATCACACACATACTACCACAAGAATTCAACCCTTCCCTACAGCTCCACCATTTAGCCTCCATTAACATCTTTAGATGCATTGAATACAACACACATGTCCTGCAACAATCGACACACATACAACCACCATCTCAAACCACCAACACCACTAAACTCATCTCAACTACATAACAGAATCACTGACAACAACACTATATCCAAATTCAACTGCAATATAATCTCAAACCTCAACTACAACACCCCATATAAAAATATACTTCACTCTCACTGTAATTCAATCTCCACCCAGATAAAGCCATCAACAATAAACTGAATTAAATCAGTTTCTCAAGAACTCATAGTTATATTTAGAAACTATAATTCCAACTCACATATCCCTTCATCTCAAACTATTAACCTAATATTCATCTAACAGACCCTAGATTCAATCCATATCACATCTTATTCAACAATTTAGTTAATCACCATCACCTTCCATAACTACCTGTAGCTCTAACTCTATTCACACCATATCATCTCCACTATGTAATGCTCAACAGACTCTTAACATCAACACCACTTCAAATTGATATACCTACAACTTCACTCTAAACTTATCTCAATCTTATTTTCATTCATAATCACACAAACTTAATATTTAAAGCAAATCAATTTCAATTATTAAAATTAGACAATATATAAGCTTACCCAATCACGAGCATCATCTGAATTTCTTTTGTCCCAAATCATTTTTACTCAAACCCTAGAATTATCATCTTCAAATTCTGACCTTAATCACCATCAATAATTTCATCATTTGAGACTTGACTTCACATGAAAATTCACTTTAATCCATTCAATTAACCAAAACCCATCTCAAATCTTCCCTTTAAACTTTCAATTTCAACTTCATATTCTTCTTTGAATTTTGTGTGAAACCCTAATTTAATCCCCGAATAATTTTTCTCTCAATTTGAGTTCTATACTTCAATTCACTTCTTAAAACACCACACCCATCTAACAATTTTGTATAATTCCTCTTTGTCGACACTCAAATCGAACCCTAACTCAATTATCTGAGAAACCCTAACTTTCTCGATCTTCATCAACATAACACCACGCCGATGATTAAACAACAACTCTCAGTTTCTTCATCATTTGTACAACCCCATCACTTATTCTCTTCAATCAATTCTCATTCTCATATCAAAAGTCTCTCACAGACGAAGAACGCGACAAAGACAAGAAGGAGAAGAAAACAGAGAAAATGGAAAGAAAGAAGAAGGAAGAAGGAATAAGAGAAATTGATTTCTCTTCGACACATTTGGGTGATAAGGCTAACATCCCATGCTAAAGGAACCCACACAAAATCTAAGGGGAGTTAGGTCGGTTAAAATATAAATGACGATTCTACCCTTCGTTCTTATCTAAAAATACCTTCTTCACCCGGTATCCGATTGGCATGTTCGAGTAGTCCACTCTGCGTAACTTTTCGAGATCTATCTAGTGATACTAGTTTCGTATCTAGTTCGTTTTTAGAATAATTCTTATTAATTAATGTTTGAGTTACACTAATCGAGTCATTAACAACTAAAACATCTCTTGACTAGTCTAATAGCGTTGACGAGATTGAGGATCATTACATTCTCCCCACCTTATATCATTTTCTTCCTTGAAAATCGAACCATCCGTCTGGTCTTCAAAAACTCCCCACCTTATAGAATAGTCCCATCTATTGTCTAAGCGCATACAACATAAAAACAAAAGACAACCCTATATGACTTTCTACGACTAACATCTAAAATTTGTGGCTCTAGGTTCAACTATACTGATTTAGATTCTATCAAATAGGGAAGTCTAAGTTTCTTACATGAAATTTTTTTACACTAATTTCTAAGTCAATAACTTACTGGTTCTAACTTCTTTTAGAAGATATTCAACAATAAAGTTTCTCATTTAAAATTTGGATTGAATCCAGGGTCTGTTAGGTTAATAGTTTGAGATGAAGGGATATGTGAGTTAGAATTATAGTTTATAAATATAACTATGAGTTCTTGAGAAACTGATTTAATTCAGTTTATTGTTGATGGGTTTATCTAGGTGGAGATTTAATTACAGTGAGAGTGAAGTATAATTTTATATGGGTGTTGCAGTTGTGGTTTGAGATTATATTGCAGTTGAGTTTGGATATAGTGTTGTTGTCAGTGATTCTGTTATGTAGTTGAGATGAGTTTAGTGGTGTTGGTGGTTTGAGATGGTGGTTGTATGTGTGTTGATTGTTGCAGGACATGTGTGTTGTATTCAATGCATCTAAATATGTTAATGGAGGCTAAATGGTGGAGCTGCAGGGAAGGGTTGAATTCATGTGGTAGTATGTGTGTGATATTAACTGAGGTTATAGGTATTGTTGTTTTGGTTAAAGTTCAGAGAATGGAGGTGGTGGTACTGAAGTGATTAAGCCAAGTTGTTATTGATCTGAGCTGCAGTTGTGAAGATTGGAAATTGCAGGTGAGTTGTAGTTAATGAGTTTAGTAGTGATATTTTTTAACTAATAATAATGATTGTTGAAGTGTAGATAAGAAGAGAAATCTAAATTAGTGTATATGGAATTGAATCTCCTCAATGGAAGCTTGCAACTGCATTTGCAGGTAAAGCTAAGATTGTAATTGAAGTTTGAATTTCATTTAAAAATAATTGTATTGTACTTGGCTTGTGAAGTTCTGTTAATTTAGTGTGTTGAGTCTTGTGATGCATCTTTATGGTGCAGTTCAGTTTTTGGCCTTTGAACAGACTTTAGCCTTGAGACTTGTTGTTTAGTCAGATGTCTGACTGATTTACCCTATCTGACTCAGTTAATCTGACTAAGTCGAATCAATATTGACTCACCGAGTTCATGTCTTGACCCGAGTTGACTCAATGACCGATTTAGACTTTATACTTTGACTCTTTGACCCTGGACGTTGACCCGACCTTGGACGTTGACTGTTAGTTGACCCTTGACCGTTAATTCGACCGTTAGTGACTGTTAGTTGACTTTGGTGGGCTTAGGGTAGTTTTCTTAATTAGATGTTTTGGACCTCTTGTGGTCTGAATTAACCTTTGGCTTCTTCTACAAAGTTGTAGATATTCTTAAGACTTAGTTAACGGACTATAAAACTAATCTAATTGAATTAGTAAACCTTAGATTTGCTAAGATAGATAAATAAAAGGTATAGAACCTTAAATGGGCCTAGAATCATTAGATAGACTTATATGATTCATGTGTGAGCCTTTTTGGCTAGATTCTTAGAATGCTTCTTTGATTAACAGTTAGTATTAACAACGACCGATTCAAAGGACGAACCAGTGGATCGTGGATCTCGAGAGAGGCGTGGCTTGTCACCAAAAGGTGTGGGAATGCATTTGACTCTTTTGTAATCATTATTGTTGTTTTTATAAAAGTTTATGCTTAACAAACTCATGCATTGTCTGTCCGTGCATTCTATGCTTTATTTAAAATGCATTATGATAATCCTGTTATTTCTGTGAATCTTTCCATGATGTGGAAAGGACTTGTATTTTTTTGTTGTCAATATGAATCGTTATGGGAAATTAGAATTTCCACTTGTGGTATATAGGATACGCTCCTTCACATTTATACCTACTTTAATTCAGCTTTTATTGTTTAGAGTATTGGTCATCATGGTCTTGGTGGCATCTATAGATATTAGGTGTGAATTGCCGGGTAGGGATTTACAACCATATTATACATTGTTTGAAGAAGGAGTTTGTCCATATACATATATGGTTATTTCAATGACTTAGTCACTGTTTAACGTTTCGGAAAAACATGTACTGTTTTCCAACTCTTGCATATGATTACTTAGAAGTTAAATGTTAATTATTCCCACTTTTAATTTCAGTGACATATCAGAGTTGCGCAGCGAAAGCTCCGAGAAGTTATCTTCGTTAGTTGATTATATTCTGATATGTTTATTATGTTGTATATTCTATTTGTAAACCAAATGACTATTTTATATGTACCATTGGAGATGAGTTCTTGTATATATATTTCTGAGCGTGGTTAGCTTTGGGTTAAGTTTTGTATTGCATTTCTTAATTGAATGCTTAAGTGCATATTTTAGATTTTAGTGCCTCTTTATTTAGTTAATTTATTGGATTGGTCAGCTGCTAGCTTAGGGGGCGCTACAACAAATGCCAGTCACAAATGTTTCTTTATGATTGATCAAGCAGAATTTTATTCATGACATATCTTAGCTAGATCCTTCTCAACCACAACTTCCCTCCTGGAAAAGGGCAACCACAACTTCCTCCTGCAAATGGGAAAATGGATATGACTTGAGAATGGGGAGATTGAGTTAAGAAACAGTAGAACAAACACGAAATAAACGAGCGTAAAAACACACAAGAATTTTTAAATGAGTTCAAAATTTCATCCTCACGTGAACATGTTTCAATTTGGGTTTTCCTCTAATACAACTTGTGGTCCTGTTATAGAGTTAATTCTGAAAAAAACTAATTTTCTTAATTTAAGAGCTGGCTCATGATAACATTTCTATTATGGGGTGACGTTTCACAAGGGAGGACCCGAAACCCATAAAAGACGAACTAGAAAATAGTTTATCTTATATGAGTTTTGGAACCCTTCCCATTAAGGTATCCTATTAGCAGTTTTAGCTCTTTATTTTTTGATAAAATAAAATTTTATTGCCCATGTAGTAGAAAAATTACAGTCCCTTGCTAAGAGACTACAAATTTTTGCAGGGAAATTATTAGAATTTGTTTATAGACAATTCTCTAACGGACTTTGTGACTGCATTAGCTACTTGATTTTCCTCTCTACTGATAAACCAAAAATTACAAGGAATAAAACATGAACTTAAATGCTTTATTTATGTTAGAGCATTGCTCGGTCGAACTCGCATGCGTTGATATCTCAAGCATGTTTGTCAATGTTAGTGATCAAAACTATAAAGTCTTGATTTTTAGTCTACTATAGCTAAGTCCTCGGACTAGGATATAAAGTGTAGTTGAGCTCAAGAACTCCATGATGATCATCATACAAGACGAAGGACTACTCAAGGAACTAGCGGATCTTCATCGACTAAAAGGTATGTGGAGACTTGAACATATCTATCACTCAAAAGTTTATCTATTCTATCTCCTATCTTGAGATAAAAGTCATATTACTATATAGACTAAGAATATACATATATGTCATTTCGAGATGAGTATATCTCGTTTATCTATTTATCGAAATATGTGTTGGTTAAGCTTTCGCTTTAGCCAAGTTCATCTTTTCCTAGTGACGAAAGTCATGTTATTGTTCAATCATTTTGGAAATCGCTCTGACGAAAAATAGTTTTCACAACTATATAACGTCCTCTGAGAATGTTTCAATGATTGAAATGAGAGTTTAGATAATATAACCATTGGAGGATATAAACATTGTTATGGTAACACATATATGTATAAGTCCTTATAGCTTGAAATGAAGTTTGCGAACTTTGTTGATCAAGTGAAACCGGAACGTGAGCCGTCAACTAAGTCCGCGAACTGGCGTAGTTTTCGAACCCGAGTTTTTTGTTGGATTTGTAGCTCAGTTTCAGTCCGCGAACTGACGGAAGTTCTCGACCCGAGAATTTCTACTTGAGTTTGTACACTCCAACCGGTTGACTTGAGTCTACTAACCCTGTCCGCGAACTTGAGTAGGTTATGTCTAAAAATGATGTTTGTGAACTTATCTTAATAAACTAAGGAATGCTATTGCAAACCGTGGATTTATAGTTCATGAATCGATTCGAGTGAATCACATCGTTTTTGCTTCAATTGTGTCTTGTGTAGTACATGGGATCTCATAGCAATTGAACAACTCTCGAACTAGTTCATTTGAGTCATTTGGACTAGTTATGGTGGAGAAGAATATGGTTGATATGAAAGTTATCATTTGGCTAAACCATTTGGTTAACTAGTGTTGAACCGACTGATGTACAAGTTTGGGTACGGTTACACAAACCCAAAATCGTCTAGTACATGTATGTATAACAAGCTATGTTTTCAATCTAACGGTTGATAAATATTAGCTTGTATCTAATAAGGTTTTCATCTAACGGTGAATATTGAATGCTTTGTTACCAAGATAACATTGATTGCAGACCATGATTTGAAAGACTATATAAGGGAGAACTCTAGCAACTAGGAAACCTAATCCCCACACCTTAAATAATATACTATTTGCATAACCAGAGTCGATTCTCCTTTAACCTTTGGTTTTCTCCTTCTAAAACCAGGTTAACTACTTAAAGACTTCATTGGGATTGTGAAGCCAGACCGATACTACTTTTATCTTAGTTGTGTGATCTGATCTTGTTGTTTCTATTGTACGAGTACAATTGTAATAATTGGCTTGAGATTTCTATCTCCGATAGGCAAGATATAAAAGTAATCACAAACATCTTCGTCTCATCGTTTGTGATTCCACAATATCTTTTTTCGATACGTCGATTAAGACTATTGTGAGGTGATCGATAAAAATGAGTTATTCTTCGGGAATATAAGTCTGGCTTTATTGATTGGTTCCTGTTCACCTTGATTTATCAAAATACGGAATAAAACTCATAGGTATATTCATGGGAGATGAATTTATCTATCTTATAGGCTTTTCTGTGCGAGACAAAATTTTTTATTAAAGTCTTCGACTTTGGGTCGTAGCAACTCTTGGTTGTGGGTGAGATTAGATAAGGGAATCAAGTACGCAGTATCCTGCTGGGATCATAGGCGTAGGAGCATAACTGTACCTTGGATCAGTGTGAGATTGGATGGGGTTCAAATACAGTCCAGACCGAAGTTAATTTGGATTAGGCTAGTGTCTGTAGAGGCTTAATACAGTGTATGTTTTATCTGTACTAGGTCCCGGGGTTTTTCTGCATTTGCGGTTTCCTCGTTAACAAAATTCTGGTGTCTGTCTTATTTCTTTTCTGTATTATATTTTTATATAATTGAAATAATACAGGTTGTGCGTTGTTCAATCAATTAGAATATCCGAAATTATTGGTTGTTGATTTAAATTGATTGACACTTGGATATTGGTATTTGGTACCATCCAAGTTATCTCTATTTGATTAAGACTCGCAGATTGTATTTGCTTGAGTAAATCAAATCTAGAGATAGAGATAATAAACTTTTTGAGATAGTAAAGCCTCGTGACATTTGTGTCTTATAGCACGTATCAGCTCCCTAATGGAGGGTGCTTCCCTTTATCTTCCCCTTGGTTGCCCCTTCAAGGAAGCGTACATCGACCATACAAGGTTAGCTCTTCCCATCCGGTTCTGAAAACAACCAGCTTTTGATCGCAACCTCTTATCCTTTTTGCCTATAGGGCTTATAGTTACGAGGTTTCACCCTATGGGGTATCTTTGGGCCAAGTGCATCATTTGCCAAGACTTGTCAAAAATGGAAGATGTGCTTCAAGCCCACTGGTAGGCTCAGAAAGATACCTACTATTGTGTATACTGCAAGTGCACAGTGTCGACAAGCAACACAGGGCAAGCACAGGTCGAACCACAGAGACTTGGAGAGTGTAGAAGTTGATTCTAAATCCTGATTCAGAGAGTAACCAAAAGGGGTTTGATTTTGTCGATACGACGATATGATTTTCAAGTGATTGGAAATAATAAAAGTAAAATATGCAAATAACAAGATATGTAAACAATGATAATATGGATACTAGGGTATTCAAATCCACCAATAACCTATGATATGCATTCAACTTGTAATATTATTCTTGTCCTTATAGTAGATTCAAGTCTACCGTATAACCAAGGTGTTTCTCCAATGGATAATTTAATCACAACTAAAGTATTTCTCCAAAGCATTAATTGTCTAATTAAGCACAACTAATCTAAAGATCAATATTTGGTTAAGCATGAGTTGTAGCATAGTCAACATAGAGATATTCTAACTACAATGGATACATGGCATACATTGTGAGAGCAAGATGTTGAAAAACTTGGATTAAATTATATCTTTAAACAATTCTAAACTTTCAAGAACAAGATACAAGATATGAATACATACCAATGAGATTAGGGCTTCATCTAAACCCTAGTAAATGAAACTAGAACATGAAGAACATTACAACAAAACTTAAATTTGATAAACTAACATGAACAAGCTATTCTTGGATGAGTTTTCAACACAACAACCCTCTCTATTTATACACAAAAATTCTCTCTCACTTGGATTCGAATTTTGGCAATTATTTACTCAACAAAACATGTTTTCTCACTTGATGGATGTTTTGGAATACAATGGGTTGAGGTGGATGTTTTGGAATCCAATGGTGGTGAGGTGGATGTTTTGGAATCCAATGGGGTGAGGTGGATGTTTTGGAATCCAATGGTGGTGAGGTGGAAATGGATTTGGGTCTTGGGTTTTGGATCATGGGTTTTGGATTATGGGTAGTTTAATCCCATGTATTGTAAACAGGTTGCCACTAATGCGCGAACGGGTTGCAACACTTCCAACTTTGTTCTCTTTTGTCTTCTCAATTCTTCCAAGCTTTATTTAGTACTTAAAAACACAAAATTAATTAATACAAATATTTATTCTTGAAGATGGTAAAAATGCAGAATTTGGGATAATATATGACTTTGAAGCGCGAAAGATGAGTTAAGTTCCAATGAAAAGGTGTATGAATATGCAATATTTGGCACTCATCACCCACCCGGCACTATTGACTCAACAGTGTACCTCGGCGCCTTGATCGTTTTCTGCACTTCTTGGGAAAGAAAGTACGCCTTAGTCGCCCAACCTAAATCATGTTACATCGCATAATATTGCGTAATGTCGCAAGATTAGGTGAGAATCCAAGGTGTCTAACCCGGATAGGTACCCCGTTATTGGGTTGTACCCCATAAAGTTCCATGTACTCAAGTTCCTTGGTGGTGTTCCGGTGTCCCTGAGCCATGCTTATAGGTACCCCCTTAAATGACGCACTTTAGGACTTTGCCTCTTACGAAATGTTTCTTCGCGAACTAGGGTGTACGCCACAAAGGTTTGCCTGTGTAATATTTCTGCGGCTTTCTTTCTTTTTTGAAAGCTGATCACAGATTGCGGTCTTTTATTCGCAAATTGATGTGTGTGTCTTTCTTTAATGAAAGTTAATCGCAATATGCAAAAGACTACAAAGGATCCTACAAAAGACCCGCTCCACGGCTCCATCATTTTTTTTTTTTTGCTTTTTTAGAGACCCACTACAACATTTGGTCATAGAAAACAACAACACAAAAATGCAAAAGACTACAAAAATCAACCCGCTCCACAAACCTGGTCATAGAAGAATGCAAAAGACTACAAAGGATCCTACAAAAGACCCGCTACAGCTTGGTCATAGAAGATAACAAAACAAAAAAATGCAAGACCCGCTACAAGCTGGTCATAGAAAAGACTCACAATGCCATATGCAAATACTCCCCAAACCTAAATCTAACATTGCCCTCAATGTTTCAAAATATGATAGAAACAACAACAAACCATGAGAACAAAACAGTTCAAAGGAAAGAGATTACAAATGCCAAACCAAAGACAGTGGAGTATGTCTAAAGCAACCAGGGGAAGATATCCGTGGTATGTACAAGGGGTGAACTTTTCATCCACATAGATCGGATCGGCAAGATGAGTTGTTTCAATCTCAGGAGTGGAATTGGTTCGGAACGACTTCGGTCTCGCCCATTGACCTTGAAGACATTCTTGGTTTGTTACATCTTCTAGTTCTATGACCCCATGGGGGAAAATTGTTAGCACCACGAACGGGCTGTCCATTTAGAACGTAATTTTCTGGAAAAAGGTGCGTCGTGAGTTATACAATAGAACTTTAAAGCTGGAGTGAATGACTTGCGCAAAATCGTTTGTCATGGAACACCTTCATTCTTTGTTTGTACATTTTTGCATTATCATATGCATCATTTCTTAACTCTTCCAACTCATTGAGTTGAAGCTTCCCTTTGGGTGCCGGCTTTATCTAGATCAAAGTTCAGTTTCTTTACAGCCCAATATGCACGATGTTCTAACTCTGATGAGATGACAAGCTTTACCGTACACAAGTCGTAAGGGGACATACCAATGGGGGTCTTGTATGCGGTTCTATAGGCCCATAAAGCATCATTCAATCTTAAAGACCAATCTTTTCTAGACGGGTTAACCGTCTTTTCTAGAATGTGCTTAATCTCCTATTTGAAACCTCTAAAACTTGAGTCTGTGGATGATATGGGGTTGCAACTTTATGAGTTATGCCATACTTACTGGACTAAGGACTCAAAAGGCCTATTAAATGTGAACCACCGTCCTTTGATTATAGCTCTAGGGGTGCCAAATCGAGAAAATATGTTTTCCTTTAAGAACGAAAGTACCACCTTGTGGTCATTAGTTTTGGTTGCAATTGCTTCTACCCACTTAGAAACATAGTCAACAGCAATGAAGAATGTACAACTTTCCTTCGCAGCTAGGAAATGGACCCATGAAATCAATTCCCGTACATCAAATAGCTCAACAATCAAAATGGGTTGTAAGGGCATCATGTTTCGTTTTGATATACTTCCCAATTTCCGCACCTAAGTCCTGAAAAATACATAATTCATAGCTATCCTTAAACAATGTTGGCCAAGTAAAACCACTCGCAAGATCTTTGCAGCAGTTTTCTTTGCACTAAAGTGGCCTCCACATGCTTGATCATGACAAAAAGAGATGACATCCCTTTGTTCGAGTTGGGGACACATTTCTAATGATTTGGTGGGGCGATATTTGAGCCGAGATATGGGTCATCCCATAGGAAATGTTTCACTTCGGCCAAGAACTTAGACCGGTCTTGTTTAGACCAATGAAGTGGCATCTACATGTAGCAAGGTAGTTCACGATTTCGAAACCATGGCATTTCGAAACTAGCATCGGTTGTTCATCCTCGAAAGATTCTCTAATAATCTGCGATTCATCGATGACTCGACATTCAATCTAGATAAGTGATCAGCAACAACATTCTCTCGACCCTTTTTTATCTCGAATTTCGAGGTGGAACTCTTGTAACAAGAGTATCCATCCGAATTAGGCGAGCCTTGGCATCTTTTAGATAAAAGATATCTCAATGCGGCATGGTCAGAATATATGATGATTTTAGATCCTATCAAATAAGATCTAAACTTATCTAATGCAAACACAACAGCTAGCATCTCTTTTGGTTTGTTGAATAATTCATGTG
Organism: Papaver bracteatum; assembly: GCA_023529315.1. Classification (NCBI taxonomy): domain Eukaryota; kingdom Viridiplantae; phylum Streptophyta; class Magnoliopsida; order Ranunculales; family Papaveraceae; genus Papaver; species Papaver bracteatum. The sequence goes on along the minus strand of JAJJWX010005396.1, from coordinate 5,877 downwards.
TGCCTCATTCAAGTGTCTTACTAGCATACTAGATCACATAGGGTTGTTTGTCAACTCATTGACCTAAGACAGACTCAAGCAAAATCGGATCGTCACACATGATTTCAAAAAAGGCAATTTCCAATCGGGAGTCGGACTATAGGGGTAGAAGTTAAAAAGTTTTTGAGCTCCTCCCAAGCATGCACACAAGCATCATCAAACACAAATGCAACATCTTTACTGAGTAGATTACAAATGGCCTTGAGATCTTACTGAAATCTTTGATGAATCTACGGTAGAAACCAAGATGGCCTAAAAATGATCTAACCTCCCTCAAGGTAGCGAGGTTGAGGCAAGTGTTGAATGATATCAACCTTGGCTTTATCTACTATGCCTTTTTCTTAGATGATATGCCTAGAACAATGCCTGAGTCAACCATGAAATGACATTTTCCCAATTCAAGATCAAATTCTTTTTCTTTACAATCGAATAAGCACCACGAGTAAGATGATGCAAACATTCATCAAAAGAAGAGCAAAACAGAAAAATCATCCATGAAGATTTCAAGAAACTCATCTATCATGTCGAAAATATGCTCATCATACATCTTTGAAAAGTAAACAGTGCATTACACAACCCAAAAAAAGGCATACGACGATAAGCAAATGTTCCATACGGACAAGTAAATGTGGTCTTATCTTTGATCTTGGTCTTATGTGAATTTGGTTGTATCTGAATAGCCATCTAAGAAACAATAGTACCTATGTCCCTACAACTTTTCTAGCATTTGATCAATGAAGGGCGTGAGGAAAATAATCTTTCTTGGTTACGTGTTCAATTTCCTATAGTCAATACAAACTCATACCCCGTAGTTACACGGGTGGGGACAAGCTCATTCTTCTCATTTTGAACTACTGATAATGCCGGACTTCTTGGGTACCACTTGAATGGGACCGACCCACTTCTTGCTCCAGGAACTGGGTATATGATACACGCATCAAGAAGCTTTATGATCTCACTCTTAACAACCTCTTTCATGTTAGGATTGAGACGCCTTTGCATCTCCCTAGATGGTTTTGCATTGTCCTCAAGGTTTATATGGTGCATGCAATCGGTGGGGCTTATGCCTTTAAGGTCCGAGATGGTCCATCCTAATGCTTCTTTATGCTCCTAAGCACTTCTAAAGTTTTCTTTCTGTTTTTGTATCTAAGAGGCAGATAAAATGATTACGAGGCAAAGTATTAGAAGGTCCCAAAAAAACATATTTAAGAGTATCGAGGCAATGGTTTGATTCGAGAGCTTTGGTGGCTCAACAAGAGATGGAATGGAACTTGGATTCCAAGAGTGGAAGTGGTTCCACTCTAGCTTTCCACTTGCACGTGTCCATGAGTGGTGTGGATTCAACAAAGTATTCACTTCACTTATGTATTCATCATCAAGCAGATCCGAGTTGAAATTATTCAAACAAGCATCAAAGGGTCAAGGAGACATGCTACTAGGTAGCGACTCTGAATCAAACTTTCAATCATGTTGATTTCATGCACATCATTATCATCATCAAGATCTAAATGTTGTTGGCTAGCATTGAAAACATTCAACTCCATAGTCATATTACCAAATGACAACTTGACCTCCATTACGGCATTAATGATTGCATTGGATGTCGCTAAGAAAGGGCGTCCAAAATGACAGAATGTGACGTCGAGTTTTGCTACAAAGTTGAGTATCTAAAACGATGAAGTCCACAGGAAAGTAAAATTTATCAACCTTAATCAAAACATCTTCTACCACACCACGTGGCACTTTGACGGATCTGTCTGCCAATTGCGAGTTATAGGTGTTTCCTTGACTCTCCAACCCTATCGCACATATCTTGAATATGGCGATGAGAAATTCACACTTGCCCCTAAGTCTAACGCCTTCTTAACCGTATGGTCACCTATTTTGCATGTGATAGTTGGACTACTCCGGGTCTTTAAACTTAGGTGGTGTGTTGCTTTGAATGATTGCACTCACTTGCTCGGTGAGAAAAGCACGCTTATGCACATGAAGCTTTCGCTTTTGTGTGCATAGATCCTTGAGGAATTTAGCATAGCGAGGACTTGCTTGATTGCATCAAGAAATGGGATGTTGATGTTAACTCGTTTGAACATTTCTAAAATCTCGTTGTCTCGTGTACTCTCTTTTGTTGCACCAATCTTTGTGGGAATGGAGCAACGGGTACATGAGATGGTGTAGAGACATTAGAATTATGGGAATTCTTATGTTGCTGAGATTTGTTTTCAATACATTGTTTTCCTCGGTTTTTATGACTCTTGTAGACTCACTCACCGTGGTACACCTACATTGTTTCAACAACTTTACCACTACGAGAAGAGTGGTGACTATGATTTACTTGATTATTGGAGGCCTCATTTCCATTGAATTTTCTAGATATACATTTTTGGATTTTGTAGCCATTCTCTTTCTATTCTCCCTTTTAAGTTCTAGCTTTTAAGGATGCCATCTTTGCACTTCCTTTCTGAAGTCGAGTCAATTCTATGAACATTGGATGCAAGGGTAATCCTATTTGGTTCACGAATATGGATTCCCACAATACATTTTCCTCGGTTTAGTCTTTTGCATGGAGGTCACTTCGATTAAGAAATCCCAAGACTCATCATTCTTTTCTAGCAGCTTTTTCAATAAATTGACCATTGCACATGGTCTCATCCCTGCTGTAGTTTCGGTTCTTGACATCTAAACCTTCATTGCGCACAAATTTTGCACAAGTCTCCATTTTCAAAACCATGGTGAGGACATTGGAGCAATAATTCATTGAATCTCTCCAAATATTTTGCCAAATTTTCCTCCTCTAATTGCACAAAACTATTCGAGACTTTGACGAATTGTCGTAGTCTTATGGTTTGGGAAGAACTTTTTGAAGAACTCTTTCGTAAGAGCATCCCATGTATGAAATGAGCGTGGCTGTTGAGCACCACAGCCACGTCTTGGCTTTGTCTATCAAAGAAAAAGGAAAAAGTTTCATTTTGAGGTGCTCATCCGTCATTTGGTTGATCCGAAGAGTCCCACAAATTTCCTCGAACTCTCTCACATGGTGGTAGGGATTTTCATCTTCAACCCTTTAAATTTAGGCAACATATTGAGGATACTTTCCTTTAGCTCAAATTGTCCATCAATAGCTGGTAAGACAATGCACGAGAATTTGGGTTGTCCTCGTTGGGTACATGTAGTCCTTTAGACTACGGACTTTCTTGGTTCTCCCATTGTTTCGGATGGGTTTGGGTATGCCTTTCAGAACTATGTATTTCAATTAACTCTTCTTGGTGATTCTAACTAGTCGGCGTGTATGGTCTCTAAAAGACACAATCATAGCCAAGCTAGCACATCAAGCATGTTAACCATTCACACCTAGAAGGCAAGTTCTATGCAATCACAAACAAGGATGACTCCACCACGGTAAACCTCACGATTTCTAGCAAACAAAAAGCATGATGGCTCCACTTAGATTGTTTTCTAGACCAGCTTCCAATCCTTCGAAAGGGAATTCGTTACAATCAGAGCAAACCCCTCTCGAATCAATCAGAGTTTAAGTAAATTGAATAGAGCGAGGGAAGGCTTGCTAGAGCTTTGATACCCAAGGCCTCACCGTATTACAAGGGGTGCGTATCGCATTCAATTCTGGCTGTCATGAACTTGAGTATGCTTAAAGAGTAACCAATATTTTTCAAATGACTTTCCTACTAAGCTCGTTACCTTATAGGTCTTGTTCTATTCAAAATTTTAAAGCTTAGGTTCGCGTATGTATCGTTTTCCTAAGGCGGGCAAGAAGAGAACGTGATGAAATCCAACCCTTATCTTGTATGGCCAGTCCTTGCCCTTTACTAGGAAAATAAAGCGTGGTATTCAATTCCTCAACATATATGCAAACGAAGGAATACGGTAACTCGCTAGCAAGGGATTCGCGAGTGTTTCGACAAACTTACCTCCGTTCCAGACGGGGGATGAACCGTTGTTGTCGTCTCGGGCCATGACTCCTATGTCATGAGCAGGCAGAGGGCCGAGGTGATATTGTAATCACCGTCCTTCTGCTGCAGAAATGGTTTGATATTTAATAATACCCTTCCGTAGGGTTTAAAAATAAAAATAAAAATAGAATGTCCAAGTCCAAAGTCAAAATAAAGTGCAAAAGAAAAAGAAAATTACAAAGAGTAAAGGAATCCTAATACAAACTAAAAATAAATAAAATAAACTCTCTTTTTTTTTTTTTTTTTTTATTAAAATAAAAACTTCTTCCGCTTTCTTTAGCTTCCTTTCCTTCGCCTTTACAACAGCTACTCAGGCACCTGTTGAGCTCAAAAGAGATAGTTAGGGTTTCGAAGTTTTAAAGCAAAAGAAAAATAAAATCAAATCAAATCAAAAAAAAAAGTGTAAAATTGACTGTGAATAGTATCGTTACTACAATGATAGTAACAGTGAACTATCGTTGCTTGGAACAGTGACAGATGAAGAACACGAAGAACAGGGTCGCTTAGAATTGTCGTTCTGAAGAACACGAAGAACGACACAGTAGAATAACATCGTTGTTTAACGGTGACACGGTGAATAATCAATTTGTTGAAGTGCGACATTTTATGAACAGCCTGTTTCAGGCGGGCGTTTTTTTTTTTTTGGTGTTCCTTAATATGCTCTGAGAACAATGACTTTGTGTACAGTGTTTTATCTGAGTAAAATGCTACAATTCCATGAGACAATTTATGAACAAAGTGACGGGAGATGAAAAATAAACTACACCACTACCAAATCCCGGCAACGGCGCCAAAACTTGGTAGGCTTAGAAAGATACCTACTATTGTGTATACGAAGTGCAGTGTCGACAAGCAACACCGGGCAAGCACAGGTCCAACCACAGAGACTTGGAGAGTGTAGAAGTTGATTCTAAATCTGATTTAGAGAGTAACCAAAAGGGTTTGATTTTGTCGTCTGACGATATGATTTTCAAGTGATTGAAAATAATAAAAGTAAAAGATGCAAATAACAAGATATGTAAACAATGATAATATGGATACTAGGGTATTCAAATCCACCAATAACCTATGATATGCATTCAACTTGTAATATTATTCTTGTCCTTATAGTAGATTCAAGTCTACCGTATAACTAAGGTGTTTCTCCAATGGATAATTTAATCACAACTAAAGTATTTCTCAAAGCATTAATTGTCTAATTAAGCACAACTAATCTAAAGATCAATATTTGGTTAAGCATGAGTTGTAGCATAATCAACATAGAGATATTCTAACTACAATGGATACATGGCATACATTGTGAGCAAGATGTTGAAAAACTTGGATTAAATTATATCTTTAAACAATTCTAAACTTTCAAGAACAAGATACAAGATATGAATACATACCAATGAGATTAGGGCTTCATCTAAACCTAGTAAATGAAACTAGAACATGAAGAACATTACAACAAAACTTAAATTTGATAAACTAACATGAACAAGCTATTCTTGGATGAGTTTTCAACACAACAACCCTCTCTATTTATACACAAAAATTCTCTCTCACTTGGATTCGAATTTTGGCAATTATTTACTCAACAAAACATGTTTTCTCACTTGATGGATGTTTTGGAATACAATGGGTTGGGGTGGATGTTTTGGAATCCAATGGTGGTGGGGTGGATGTTTTGGAATCCAATGGGGTGAGGTGGATGTTTTGGAATCAATGGGGTGAGGTGGATGTTTTGGAATCCAATGGGGTGAGGTGGATGTTTTGGAATCCAATGGTGGTGAGTGGAAATGGATTTGGGTCTTGGGTTTTGGATCATGGGTTTTGGATTATGGGTAGTTTAATCCCATGTATTGTAAACAAAGTTGTCACTAATGCG
>JAJJWX010005395.1:0-27510 GCA_023529315.1 Papaver bracteatum | reverse complement strand
GAAAATCTAGAACAGTGGTTCTAAATGAAACGCTGAAAAAAACAACATTATAACAAAAATAACCCAACTATACCCTATGTTTAAGTAATTTGTGAGATGTGGCTTTAATGTTGTTTGTATGGGCGGTGCATTAAGAATTTTTGAAGAAAATCTCATTGCCTGAGATCATATTTCCTGAACATCATATTCCCTGGAAAAAAAAAAAATCATATTCCCTAAAACGAGAAAATTCAAAAATCCACCAACTTTTTTGTTTGGAAATGTAAACGTTTATTATTAGTTTCGTACAAGGTAAACAGTAATTGATATGTTTTCTTCGTTGGTGATTAGATTTGGGCATATACAATTATTGTTTTGATCTTTTGTTGCGTTGCAATAATAATACCACATGCCAGTGACAAATCCTGTCTTCCAATAATGTATGGTAAAGAGAAAAAAAGTTGAATTGTTAGCATCGGTCTCTAATTTAAGTAGAAATGTGAGAGGCCCTTAGGCCTCTAACTACCGACTTTAGAGCAAGGGCTCTTTCCATTGAAATAATTTGGCCTAAAATAGGCTAGGAGCCTGGAGGAGTCACTTCCAACACCTTAACCCCTCCGAATTTTGCTTAAGTAGAAGTAGTCTTCGGAAAAGAACCGACACAAAGTCCATGATAACTCATTTTGAAATCATGTTCTTAAACTAACTTATACGATATTTTTACTTTTAATAAATCGAAAAATAATTTTTTAACAGAGTATTAACGGGGGATATGTTATGTTGGGCGCTAAGCAAAGACAAGGCGCCAAGCCCTTCGCCTCGCCTACCGCCTAACCTCTCATAAAGCGCCTAGAAAATAAAAAAATAAATTTGCTCACGTTTTGGTGAGCAAATCCGCATGTATAACAAATCCGTCGTGTAAATTGGTACCTCTGTATTAATCTTTTTTTTTTTTTTTTGGTAAACAACAGGAACAAAGAGAGACCATTAGGAGGTCCAAATTCTTAGCTTGGAGATGAGATCTCCAGGGATTTGTTATGGCGTCCAATTGGGCTGGACGTTGTTTGATAGAGCATGAGCAGCAAGAATATGAGCTGTGTCGTTAGCACTTTTGTGAACGAAGTTTAAATGCACCCTGTTAACATATCTGGTTGACGACCTGATGTTATCAATATGTCTCCAAATTCTCCAGGGGGAAGAGCTAGTTGTGCCATTGAGGATGTTCACCACGACTTGACAATCTCCCTTAATAATTACTGAATCGAAGCCGCGCCGGATAGCTAGTTCGATTGCTAAAACGAAGGCATCAGCTTCTGCCTCAACTGGGGAATCTGAAACTCCCAGCCTTGTGCTTATCCCGCAACAAACTTCTTCATGATTCCTTGTGATTGCTCCAGCAGCAAACTGACCATTTTTAACAGCCACATCGACATTAATTTTGATGAAGTTTTCTGTAGGAGCTGACCAGTTGTTTGTTGGAGCGTTACCGACTTCTAGCTATTGTGTAACATCTGCATTTTCTAAAGAGTCTCCGGGACCACAGTACAGGTTAAACCAGTACATGGAAATTTTTAGAATTTCGTGAACCTGAAGTTGTTTCTTTTCGAAAACTAAGCTATTCCTTGCTTTCCATAGGCCCCAACAGATCGAAGCTCCCATAGAAAAGATGTAATCACCGTCTGAAGCTGTGAGCCACTTTTCAAGCAGTCGATGGAGGGTGATGTCCTGGTCGTTCTGCAGTCTTAGGCCCAGTGGTGATGCAAACCATACCATTTTCTCCACACTACAATGTATAAGAAGATGGTCAGTGTATTCTTCAAGAATGTTACATGATCTGCATACTGGATCTACAGCTTCGATATGCTTTCCGATTCTATTCAAAACACCAAGACCACTATAAAGGGCTCTCCACAAAAATATCTTGATTTTTGGAGCTATGTTGTTAACAGCACAAAACTTCTTCCATGGGAAATTATCCTGACCGGCAGTTGATGATTCTCCCGCACGTTCTATGAGCAGCTTTTGAAATGATTGAGGTGTGAAGTTTCCATGGGGTGTCAGTTTCCAAATCAATCTATCTTCGGCTTCTTTGTTGATGTATATCTTGCTGATTCTGGTTGCGTAAAATGATCAAAGACATTTTCAATGACGTCCATATCGATCATTTGTCGTCAGAAATGAGTCGCTGAACTTCGCAATTTCTTCCCATCTTTTAACATCAGGGATAGTGTGGTCTTGGATGCTAGGTACCCACGTATCATCTCTGATGCTCATCTTTTTTCCGTTTCCAATCAACCATAAACACCCTTTCTTAAGTTGTGCTCTACTTTCCAGAATTGCGGCCCAAGTCGTGGAACACTTTTGGGGTTTGCTAATAGAACAAAAGGACTTATTCTCTGACGTATTAATCTTGATTCTTGACAAAGGTTGTCGTCCCAATTTTTAATTTATTTTTTTTACTATTTTTTTGGCGATTGTTTCACAAAATTGGTCAAAAAGACCAAAAGCTAATTTTTTTACTATTTTTTTGGCGATCTTGGAATGTTAACGGTCTTAACGACCCCAATAAACGAACGAAGCTAAAAAATCTTGTGAAACGGTGGAAGCCTACTATTCTTATGATTCAAGATACGAAGCTTAGTTCTTGCAACGACCATATTGTGCGTCAATGTTGGGGTGCAACTCCATGTAGGTGGATTGCGCTAAATTATCATGGAAGATCGGGCGAAATTTTGTTGATATGGAATTCGGATTTGATTGAAGTTGATGATTTTCTTGAAGGCATTTTTACTATAAGTATTTCTTGCCGCAATTTGGAGGATAATTTTCGTTGGGCGTTGATTGGTGTTTATGGTACTTGTAATGTGAACGAGAAAAAAACGTTTCGTATGGAGCTAGATACCTTGCATGGTTATTGGAATGGAATTCCTTTGTGTTTCGGTGGAGATTTTAATGAGATAAGATACATGGTGGAGAGAAGAGGTTTTCGTAGAGCTTCGAACTCAATGAAATTCTTCGATGACCTATGTAATGAGTTGGACCTTGTCGATTTTCCTCTCTCCGGTGCGAAGTACACTTGGAGTAGACCTCCTAACAAGAAGAGCAAAATTGACCGTTTCCTTTTCTCTTCGGATTGGGAAGATCATTTTCCAAATATCAACTTCAAGCGCCTTACAAGACCTTTTTCGGATCATTTTCCTATTGAGTTATGCTCAAAGGAATCGGATTGGGGTGCTTGCCCTTTCCGTTTTCAATTAGCTTGGCTTGAAGGAACTAACATAATTTTTCTAATGAAAGATTGGTGGGAATCGTTTTCTTTTGTAAGCATGGCGGGTGAATGTTTTTCAAAGAAGTTACATGCTTTGAAGGAGAAATTGAAGGTGTGGAATTGAGATGTTTTTGGGAACATTGATAGGGCTATTGACTCGGCGCTTACCAAGATGAAAGAGTTAGATGAACTAGATGATGAAAGGGGTCTCACCGAAGTTGAAGAAGACATGCTTGTGACGGCTAAAGTGGAATTTTGAGGTGGAACATCGTCGTCAAAACATAATGTTGAGACAAAAGTCAAGAATTAGATATTTTAGGGATGGCGATCGTAACACCAAACATTTTCATCGAGTGGTGAAAGGTCATAGAGCTTTTAACAACATCAATAACCTTTGTATCAATGGACGTTTGACCGGGGACAAGGAAGAAATCAAGATGGGTATTGCAAATCATTTTGAGTTGGCGTTTAAAGAAATTTCAAACAAACGTCCAAGAATCAAAAATATTTGTCTAAAGCGTATTGATGAGAATGCAAGTAATTGGTTGGAAAGACATTTTAGTAAAGAAGAAGTTAATTATATATGCAATTAAAGATTTGGGAATTGATCGTGCTCCGGGTCCGGATGGATTTCCTATGAAGTTCTTTATTGTTTGTTGGGATTTCTTAAAAGAAGATTTGATGAAGGTTTTCGAAGAATTTCATGATCACAATTTTCTTCATTCGTCTTTGAAGAACAATTTTATAACTCTTATCCCTAAGAAGGAGGGTGTAGAGGAAGTAAAATATTTTCGGCCTATTAGTCTTATTGGTAGTTTGTACAAAATCATTTCAAAGGTCTTGGCGGAGCGTTTAAAGGTATACCTTCCTACTCTAATCTCAACAACTCAATCTAGTGTTATTAAAGGAAGACAAATTCTAGATGGAGTATTGATAGCAAACGAATGTGTGGATTCTAGACTTCGTAAAAAATTACCGGGGTTGGTTTCCAAGCTTGATTTTGAAAAGGCATTTGATAATGTGAATTGGAATTTTTTAAATGAAGTCTTGTTCAAAATGGGGTTTGGTGGTGTTTGGAGGGCTTGGATTAGAAATTGTTTAACATTCTCAAAGTTCTCGGTTCTTGTTAATGTATCTTCTTCCGGTTACTTTGGTAGTGAAAAGGGACTTCGTCAAGGAGACCCTCTTTCTCCTTTTCTTTTTACTATTGTTGGTGAAGTCTTAAGTTGTATGTTGAGCAAATAACAAGAACTTGATCAAATATCGGGTTTTTCGGTTAAGGAGAGGGGAACAAAAATAAATCACTTGCAATTTTCCGATGATACTATCATTTTTCTTGATGCTAAGAGAGAACAAGTTGATACTCTTCGTTACCTTCTTCTTTGTTTCGAATTAACTTCGGGTTTGAAGATAAATTTCTCTAAAAGTAGCTTATTTGGGGTCGCGGTCGAGGAGGAAGTTGAAAATTATGCTAACATGCTAGGATGCAAGTATGCGAGTTTTCCTTGCATATATCTTGGCCTACCTTTGGGAGACAAGATAGGAGGCACTCAAAAATGGGGAAAAACTCTTGAAAGTTGTGGGAAAAGAGTTACTTCTTGGAATGGAAAAACAATAGCAAGAGGAGGTAAGTTAACTCTCATCAAAAGTGTTTTAGCTAGCCTACCCATTTATTATCTCTCTATTTTTCTTGCACCTTGTTCCATCTATAATACAAAATAGCATAGGTTTTTGAGCTTGGACGGTCGGATAACATTTTGAGAGACAACGTTACATCCGACAATCCCAGTCTCATCCCAGCGAAAGACATCCAACATTCATCGTTTCTGTAACCCCTCCCATTATGAATCAAAATTTATTAATCTTTAATTATTGCATCACCTCTTAACTCAATCTTAACTCAAGATATTCAAAGAAATATTAAATGAAATCAGAATATATCATACATGCATTAAATGGATTTAGTGGTGGCATGATGAATCTAATGGGAAATGAGATTTATTTGGTTATTTTTATTCATAACTCATAAGTGAGATATGCATACATATTATCACTTAAATGATTTTGTGTTCGTTTTTGGATAATGTATATGAATAATTTTACAATGTACTTATAGACATTATTTTCGTTTAAAACAAAACAGAAAATTATCTTGCAAAGGAACACGATTTAATTTAAATTCCTGAAAAAAAGTTTACACCAGTTAGATATCATATCAAAACACTATCATTACGGCATGAGCTATCTCTAGATATTTATTAGAACTCTCTGTTAACCTCACGCCGTGCCGTTATGACACGGGTTATTTCTAGTAACTAATAAAATTGATAGAGTTGTGAGAAATTTCTTATGGGATGATCAAAATAAGAAAAGAATTCACAATATTGGTTGGAAAGTGTCTTCAAAACCAAAAGAAAAAGGTGGTCTTGGTATAAGAAGAACTAAGAAAGTGAACTCGGCTTTGCTAAAAAAATGGTGGTGGCGCTTTGGCAAAGAGAAAGATTTTTTTTGGAGGAAGATCATAGTTGAAAAATTTGGCGAAACAATTACCGGTTGGGAAACTCTCCAACCCAAAGGCTCGAAAGTGGTTTAATATCTATAAAGAACTTGAAGATTTCAACAAAAGCATTAGATTCAAGATTGGAGAGGGTAAGGAAACTAGATTTTGGGAAGATTCATGGCTTGGTGAAGGAAGATTATGTGATATGTTTCCTTTGGCTTATGAAGCTTCAAGGACCAAGGAGTTTGTGGTGGCTAGTATGTATGAAGTTAGGGAAGGTGGTCTTAGGTGGGCGTTTATGTCTAGGAAAAGATACTCTCAAACCATTACAAGTGAAGTATTATCCATATCAAATCTTCTTTCTTCCATCTCTATTCAAGAAGGGGTTATGGATACCCGAATTTGGGTTGGTAGTGATCACGGTCAATATACGGTTAAGGGAGGAATTAAAGTCAACGACGATCAAGGTGAGCCCGATTATCCAATCAATGTTGTTTGGAGTAATGAGTACCCTCACAAAATCAATTTGTTTCTTTGGCTTCTCTCTCATGACCGAGTAATGACGGTGGATAAACTTTTAAGAAGAGGTATAGATGTCTCTAGTGTATGTCATTTTTGTGAGGAAGACGATGAATCGAGTTCGCACTTATTTTATGGTTGTTGGAGAATTCGGAGAATATGGGACTACTTTGTTGAAGGGTGACACTTTGGATGGTCATACGATCTTAATATCATTACATCTATGAAGGCTTGGAAGTTTAATTGGGGAGATGAAAGACTTAGTCGAATATGGAACAACATTCCGGTTGCTATATGGTGGTGTATATGGAAAGAGCGAAATGCAAGAACCTTCGATACCAAAAAGAAAACTTTGGCAAGCATCATTAGAGATATCAAGTTACAAGCTTCTTTTTTTTGGCCGAATCGAATACAAGAATGTTAGGGCTTACGGAAAATATGGTGATTTCTTTGTGGGATTCATTATACCGGCCTCCGTAATTTTTTTGTGTTTTTACTTGGGTAGTCGAATCCCCTTTCGGTTCCCATTTTTTTGTTCAGTTGTAATCATTAGGTTAAGGCACCCCCCTTAAGTGCCTTTTTCAATGAAAATTCTATTTGATCGATAAAAAAAAAAGACCAAAAGCAAGAATTCCTGGGTGAAATAAATTCCTAGGTTTAGATACTGTTTATATGGACAATAATAAAAAAAAATGGCAAATTAACAAACTGGTCAGCTTCCATCCATCTTCTCCCTTAAAGGCCTTGACAAATAAAGCTCTCACGTTAAATGTTGATGAAACCCTCGCTTCCTATTGGCTTAGAAAGGCCTTTTCTAATGCAGAAGCTATGGTGATGACACTTGGCATAACTCTATTGGTTGTAATAATTAAAATTTGATTACAATTTGGATACATCAAATACTTAACTATCTGTTAGTAACGGTGTTGAAAAAAAAGTAGGTGGACAATACTTATGTTAGAATTTAAACTTGAATTATTTAGTTACACCGTGTTTACATATATACTTAACTGTACTTTAATAAGGGTGGACAAAACTCACGTCCAACCCGTTAAATAAAATTAAAAAAAAAACGTCAAAAACTTCAAAAGTGAAACTCTTGAAAAGGAATTCGTAAAAAAGGAAATCCTTAACACATAAAAAAAAAAAAAAAAAAAAAAAACGTAAAACTGGCTTCCCATTTAATTAAGGAAATCGTGTTACAAAAGGAAATTGGTGATGCATCAAAATCGTGGCACCTAGAAGATAAAATCCTGTATATCTTCTTCTTTAACTTACAAGCAGCTTTTGAAGGAAAACATAACACAATACTGATGGTGGGTTTGATTAGGGATTAATTGATGCTGAGATATCTGAGGAAAGGGAAAATTTTGATTGATCATTAGCTTTTGTGAGTGTAATTTTAAGATTGTAGATCCAGATTTTGATGACTCTGTATAGTTTTGATTTAGTTTTTTTTTATTTGTTTTTTCTAACTTGATTTATCACATGGTCTATTATTAACCTATTGAATATGTTTACAATATTTTTAATATTGATGATCTGTTGAAGATGTTGAGAGAGTTGTTTATTTCGTCTCTATCTCTAGCTCAATGTTGAGGGCACATAAGCATGTATTCAAACTATGATGATTTTCATCTAAGGATTTCAAATTAGTCTTTTATCAAGATTTGACGTTTTTTTCCCCCACAAACTGTAGGCAGTAGATTCGTTTTGTATACATGCATGCGATCTTATGTGCACATACCAAAAATTGATTGACATTTTAACTGTATGTATCTTGACTATATTGTTTCGAGCTAACTGCATTTTTTCACTGCCAGCTCAGTTCCACCAAGAATAAGAAGAAGAAGAGAACAAGGTGGTGATGAATCTAGTGATGCAGTGAATCTCTGTGTGAAGTAGCAGCCGAAAGAAAGAATGAGAGACTGGTTCTATAACTCTGTTGAAAAGAAAAGAAACTAATAAACCTGAACTCGACGGCTGTGATTAGCTTATAAACATGGATGTCTAAGATAGATCTAGATACATTATTATTATTATCGGTATTCAAAAATTACTATATTTATTATTCACGGTTAACCGATGGGATCACGGTTCGGTTTTGTTAAGAAACCTAAACTGAAACCGAACTTGTCGGTTATCTGGAACTGATAACCTAAACCTAAACCGTTGGATTTGGTTTCACTTCGGTTCGGTTAATTATATAACGGTTACGGTTCATGGTTTAGGTTCGGTTTTGTGCAGCCCGTGATGCTTAACATTTTTGAAAAAGAAAAAAAAAAACTTGAAATTGGTGGGTTTCAGAGTAGATATGGGCTTTGAATTCTGTCGGATCTGGTGGGCTATGAATATAGTTGGCCAAAAGTAAGAAAATGGCTAACAACAGCTGGCGCATCAAACGGCCGAATGATTCGGAAATTCGTAAAATTCACGAATTATTCTCCAAGGCCACAAAACATGCGTAGCTGGTTCGAAGTTAAGGAAGTTCGGCCGTATTATTCGGGAACGACTGATACGGAATAGTTCGCGAATCATTCGAGAATAATATGCCGAATTGATAACTAGGGGTCTTAGAAGATGTTTTAAAATTAAGAAAAATAAACAAACACCGCATACAACAAATAATAGTTTTTTTACACCCCGTCTCTATAGAGGCCAGGCTCCTCTTTCACTTCTCCACCACTTCACTTCTTAAAGCCGTTTTCTGAACCAGGTCAATATTACAACTATTCTCTTTTGAAGTTACAGGGTGAAGAAAACACCAATTCCAGTCGCTGGCTTGTGACGCAGAACTTAGTGCTCTGGCTAATTCATTTTATACTTTGACTAATTGATATACGGATTAATTAAGCAAAACTAAATAACACGTTATAAGACACCAGTTTTATTGTTTCTTAACTAGATTTACCATCATATGCACTTGATGGGTACAAGCTCAAGTGGATACTTCTTATGAGCACTAAGCCCTGACGATTCCTCAGTGTTTATGTCTTCCTTTTTCATGCCTTCCGGCAACTCCCAATTAAAGCAGTATAGTAGATTTGCTAGGATAAGCTCTATTGATATGAGCGCCATATTCATTCCGGGGCAACTCCTTCGGCCTCGGCCGAAAGGTAAGAAATCAAAACTGTGTCCTCCACTGTAATCAGTGGGGCGATTTTCAAACCTCTCTGGGATGAATTCGTCAGGCTTGTCCCAATACTTCGGATCCCTCATGATTGCCCATGCATTTATTAGGATCCTTGTTTTTGGGTAAACATCGTATCCGTCAATAACATGATGCTTTGTATTTTCTCTAGGAAGCAACAGTGCAGCTGGTGGGTGTAGTCGCAGTGACTCTTTAACCACCAGTTTTAGGTATGAGAATTGATGAAGGTCTGATTCTTCTATCTTCCTTTTCATTCTTAACCCATGACTTCTGATCTCGTCCTGTACTTTTTTCATTGCTCCTGGATTCTTCATTAGTTCCGTCATTGCCCAGTTCATGGTTACAGCAGATGAGTCTACTCCACCAACAAATATATCCTGAATATGGTTTTCTTGTATTAGAAAGCTCGCATTATACAAGGTCATTACCGATCATTTACATTAATTAAATTAGAAGAAATTACGTACCACAAGAATTGCTTTGATATGATCATTAGTTAGACGAACAGCACTAGTTCCGTCCTTCTCGATTTTCAGCAAAACATCTATGAGATCTTCATGCTCCGATTTCTGTCCCACCGGGTTGAGATGCAAATCTATGATTTTCTGAAAGAATTCATCGAAAGAATGAAAGCATTTCTCAATTCTCCCATGGACTCCACTGATCCTATCAAGAATCCAACCTACACTAGGAAAATAATCGGACGCTGAGAAACCATCGGTTACCGCCAAGACTTCGTTAAGGATTTCGTGAAGTCTCCCTTCACTAAAATGATCTCTGCCTGACTTTCCAAAAGCAACCCTTGACAGAATCTTGTCTGTTAACCTTAGCAACATTTTATAAACATCAATAGGATCAGTGGAATTAGAAGAGATAGAAACCATCATGGCTGAAACTTCTTCCTCTCTGATTACCGCAAAAGATTGCACTCTTTTGGTACTAAAAAGTTCAAGAACACATATCTTTCGCATCTCTCTCCAATACTCACTATAAGGGCCAAAAGCAATATCTAAGAAATCATACGTAAGACGTTTCGGACCGGCCAAAGGAGGTCTACTACAAAAATCAAGATCATGTGTTTTTAAAACTTGTTCCGCAGCCTCGGAGGATGTGATTACGATTGTGGGTATACTTCCTAGTTGTAGATGCATGACGGGACCGTATTTTTGGGAGAGTTTGTGTAGAATGCGATGAGGAGGTTTGGCTAGTTGGTGTAAGTTACCAATGATTGGAAGCTTGGGAGGACCAGGAGGAATGCTATGTTTTTTTTGATGATTGAATTTGAGGAGGAAGTTTATAGGAAGGATGATAAGAGGAAGTAGCAGGACGAAACAATAAGGAAAAAGCTCCATGTTTCTAAATGATCAAGTCGAGTAAAATAGATTTTGTTACTACCTCCGGGTTGTGTTAACTTCTCTTTTAAAGGCGATGGATTTAGGGACTTATGGATCTAGTCCCGTAGACAGTCTACTTAGAGCATCTTTTCCCATATGAAAGTGGCGGTTATTCGAGGACTTCACGTGAATTATATGAAAATAACAAAGACTTCACGTGAATTATATGAAATGAGTGGTGAATGTAACACCACGTCACCACCTAGAGAGGAACACGTAACCTTGATAAGAGACATTGCAGTCAAATAATGGACCATGTTCAATTGGTTGATTCGTACTAAGACTTTTGATGATTTTTCTCTTTCAAATTTAATCTGTAAGATGCTTTTGTTAATTGTCCTTGACAGTTTTGATTGTCAGTTCTTCTTTGAGATGTTGTACTTTTGTCGCCTTCACTAACCTCTTTCTTTACGGTGGTTCTTCACGGACCGAGAAGAAAAACCAGGCTAAACCGCCTCTTACAGTTCCTTCGTTTTTTTCCTTTTCTTTGTGGGTCCAAGTGGGCCTGCGCCCTCGGAAAACGTACAGTGGTGGGCTGTGTGAGAGGCGGTTTTTATTGCGTTGTTTTTTTCGCGTTCAGTTAAGAGTTTCTGCTTGTTTAATATATTTTGGAGGCAATTTTGCTCTAGCAGCGCTAGAGCCATTGGATCCACCGATCCAATGGTGGTGGTGGTTTATGGTGGAAATTGTATTTTTTTCCTTGGACTAAAAAACTGCACTGGGAACCACCACCATTGGATCCATCTTAGCTGGTGTCTAATCGTGTCTCCCAATAATTATGAAATTGAAGCCGACAACATGCACATTAATTCTTATAGTCGGCACCCTAGTTAGCAATTCGGGGTATGGTGAGAAGTTTGGGACGGCATACGTACGAGAATTATTCGGATTCGGGTAGGTCGGATTCGGTCAAAAAGTCGGTCAACGGTTCGTTGTTCGGAGAGTAGTTCGGAACGGATACGTACGTGTATAATTCGTTTTAGAAATGTGAGTTTGGTACTGAAAATTCGGCTTAAATACATAGTAAATTGATAAGTATTATAACTTTAAAAAACTAATTTATAGATATATGTATGATTTATTAGGTATAAAAAGAATAATATTGCATGATTATGTAATAAGCAAACAATTAAAAAGCCTAAACTTCCTGTATAATAGGTATATTACATAAATTCTAACTTAATATTGTATTAATAATATATACTCAATTATAATCAAAAACCAAAGCACAGAACAGTGGTTAGTACTTCACTATAAAAGTGAGAGGCCGAATTACTAACTAGGGTCGGCACAGATGATATACTCCCTCTTTCCTAAATTAACTAGGGGTCTCACTAGTAGGTCTACCAATAGCATTTTGGGGTTACCCCTATCTGAATTTTTTGAAATGGCTAAACTACCCCAAATTATTAGTGTTAATTAAGTTGATTAGTTAAGTTAGATTAGTTGTTAATTAGTTTAGATAAGGTTCACCTATTTGCCACCCCTAATTTTCCTATTTGCCACTCATATTAGAATTTTAAAATAATTTTATTTTTCAATTCTACTTTCTACTGTTTACCACATAGTAAAGTCAAATTAATTTGAACATACCTACCACCACTATCTTCTTCCCCGTTAAACTCTGTTTTCCATTTAAACCGTCTTCTTCTCTATTAAATTGTTTTCCATGTAAATTTTTGAAAAATCAACGATGTAATCAGCAAATAATCTATAAATCAATATTATGGAAGATATGTTTTTGCCTAAATAATCCCTTAATTAGGTAAAATATGAAAATCAGCCATACAGAGTTTCAGTGAGGGAGACCAAACCTACTATTATCAACGACATTCTCCGTCAAAAAAGAACAGACATACATAGAAAAACAATTATCATGCATATAAGATTTATAAAATTAGACCACCTACTTTAATATATAATGTAATTCACGGGTTGTCAGCCCAATTCCTTCAGCTACTAAACGACTTGCACCACTCTTATTACATAGCTGAAAGTATGATGAGCAATTAGCAGAAACTGATGTGTATTCTTTATCACAACAACATAAACAAAAACAAATTTAAATATGATTATTATTATTATTATTATTATTATTATTATATGCAATTGTACGTTGGACACATCTTTTTGATAAGAAATTAAAAGTTACAGGAAAAAATTAAACGAATGAGTGAAGGTGGTGATTGGTAGAGAGATGGAGTAGAAGAACGTATTAATTTGTAACCTAGGGTTTTAGAAGTTTAGTTAATTATTAGGGTTTCTTTAATGTTGGGTCAGTGTAAACAAAAAGTCAAAAAGTAATATTTATGATATATGAGAAAATATAAGGGTGGTAAATAGAATAAATGAGGGCGGCAATTTATGAGAGTGGCAAACAGAAAAATTAGGGGTGGCAAATAGGTGGAACCTTTATATAATAGACAAATTGTGTTTTTGTGTTGGATAAAGAGGAAGAAAGTGAGTTTTGAGGGAAATTTTAGGTTAAAATGGTTGCAAATGAAGATCATTTTGCTCAAAATGATGGAACCAATACTCAAAATGAAGAACCCAAAGCTCTAAACAATCAGATAAACTTCCTATACTCTTCAAATCGCATGAATGGTGCTCCAAGTTGTCGATTCATGGTCACTATCGTATTTCAGTGTTAAGAGTCGTTAGGTCGAGTTTAATAATCGAACGACCCGTAAAGAGTCGTTAGTTATTTGTCACAGAAATAAACGACTCTAATCTAACAGATGAAAAATCGTCATTCATTTTTGAATAAATGGACGAATCTAATGTGCAGGTTATGAAAAATCGTCAAGATATTATTTTATACCATAACGACTCTAATCATCATTTTATCATTTTGTCAAAAGGGTCGTTATAATAAGAGTCATTTTGGGTCGTCAAATGGTCGTTATAATAAGGGTCGTAAAAAAGGAGAAAACTAATAAGGGTCGTCAAAACGACTTTGAGCAATATAATAAGGGTGGTCAATAGGGTCGTGTTTGTATGATAAAATTACTTCTACCCCAAACACAAAAATTGTAGGATGCTTTTGCTGGGAATCGAACGCTGCTTCAATCTTCAATTGAATTATGGATGAAGGGGGGTACCTGCAAAAAACCCTCTGATGCTAAAGTCAGTTTAGGATTTTTCACAGATATTTTGGTATGGAAGATTGCTTACCTTTTTGGTTGTAAAATCTTCTATTTATATGAGGAGAATTTTAGTTTAATTTCTTTGATTTTATGGAAGACATCAATTGCCATAACTGGCCCTTGCATGCCTCCTGTAATAACTGTCCCTGCATGCCTCCCTGTCATTACTGGCCTTGCATGCCTCCCTGCCATAACTTGCATTGACTGGTCATGTTTTCAGAATCTTCCTCATGGGTTATGGAATTGGCTATCCAAGAAGGCGCATATATGACAAGCCCATGAAGTTTGATCCTTCACAAGCCCATAGGGGCGTACAAATCCGCAAGGGAAACTGAATGGGGCGCAAATATCATGATCCCATGATCTGACTAGCTAGCTAACTATTCAACTTAGCCAACTCAAAGAGCCAACACGGTGGGGTGGAAAAATCTGCAAGAGTTCAGTAGTTGGGTGGAAATATCCAGGCGCATCAAAGTTTGATGCACCGGGAAGTACGGGAGTGATGTTGTACGAAAACTGATCCGGCCTTCGATTAATCTCTACGTCCGATTAATCTCAGATTAATCACTGCGATTACCGCCCGCATTGGCCGCCGGCATTGGCTACCGGGAAATGCTACCGGAACATCACCTGAGAAAATACCGTCGCCGGCAGGCTACGGCGACCTACTACTACTCCGGTATCGGGAAAGATGAGTTTTCCGATGGTGATGTCTTGCTGACGTTGCAAGATGACGCATTGCTGATGCAGTAGACGTCGTCAACTAACGGTGTTGAAAGATGCTAAGCCGTTGACCATTTAACGGAGTATACCAGGAATCTTCTGATGGCGTTACTAACTTTTGGGAGCTGCTAATTGTGTATGAACTACTGACGGCATGATGACGTCAGCATATGAAAACTGCCGATGTAGATTTTATGCTGACGAGGCTCACCTTGTTGACGAGGCATGTATGACGTGGCACCTTCTTACCTTAATTGGGTATTTTCACATGGGCTTTGTCAGCCAACTAAAGATGCTTATGAGGCCCAATGAACCATACTTTGCAAGTGAGGCCTAGTTAGACTTCCTTGGTTAACTAGAGAAGCATATTTAGCCCAACAAACCATACTTAGCTAAAAGAAGGAGCTCTTTAGGCTTAAGTTTGCCCATTTTTGGTGTAGAATATTAGGGGTACAAACATTGCCCCCTCTTAATCCATAACCTGTTATGGGTTAAGAAGTTCGGGTTCCCCTCTGATTTTGCATTTTTCTGGAGTGTCACATAATCACTTCGCCGAAATCTTGTTTTGAGTGTTACGCAACCGCCTGTGGATGTGTTGATTGCGTTGTAGTTGTTATATATCTCACCCCAAATGGTTGAGGTGATATATAACTACTTCTGATGATGTTTTGATGCTTTGCCAATGCTTTCGCGTAGGGTGCACCTCCTCACGATTTTTGCTCGACACATGGAATGAAAAGTTGAGTTTTTATGTTATTTTGAACTGCAACAGGGGGCCAATCCTCGCTATTCAAGATGCTGCAGATTTAGGATGTGTACATTTTCACGCATGCCTGGATAGATGAAGATGTTCGCCACATTTGTCGCTGTTGTCCCGCATTTATGGGGATAAAATTGAGATGGGCTAAAAATGTTTAACTATGCACTCACCCTATTCCATGTAAGTGTTAGAGACGTTCTTGTCGACAAAGATACCGAATCGACTATTTTTTCATTTTGGGATGACTGCGGATTCGATCATCCGCAACAGCTTTTTATTAACACGAACAATATTGATAAACAATGGAATATCAAAATAATATTGAATTAAATTTCTGAATAGAAATAACAAGATAGCTACCCATCGCTTAGCATCAAATCGCCTCTATTAAAAAATTTACGGGAAAATACGGGGACAAAACCACCATAAAGGAAAAAGAGGCAAGACACGTTTGAAACTACTTCAATGATAAAACTTTTGTGGAACGACCTCACCGCTTCCATGGATTAATCACCAGTTCCATCGAGTTCCTTAAGTAGTAGATCCATGAGATTGGTCTATCCACTATGTATGGACTCCTCCTCAGCTTTGTTCCAGCTTCCCAGGTTTAGTTCCATTGTGGTCGCTCGGTTTTCTTCAAGACATATTCCCTCTCGGCTTGAATGACCATTCTCCTACTTTACGATCATATCTAGAAACGATTGCATGTTGGTATCGGACTAACCGTTGCAAGGATGTTTCTCTTTGTTCTTCCAACAACTTTTTGTCTAAAGACAGTATGATGTCGTTTTTCCCAGATTTGACAGCACGATTTTTGGCAGTCTTGAGTTGTACCTCTGTGGGTATGACTTCCTTTGTCCCATATGCCAATGTAAATGGTGAGAATCCAGTGTATCTTTTTGGGGTTATTCGATAGGACCATAAGACTCTAGGGAATTCCTCTGTCCATTTTCCTTTTTCCTTCTCTAGTCATTTCTTGATGTTGTCCATAATAACGCGGTTGGTCGCTTATGCCTGTCCGTTGATCTGAGCATAGTAGGGAGATGAGAAATTGTGGCGAATATTCAGGCCCTTGCAGAAGTCTTTGATTACTCCTGAATCGAACTGCTTCCAATTGTCTGATATTATCGCGTCTGAGATTCCGAACCTGCAGAAGATATTCTTCCATATGAACCTTTTCCCATCAGGTATGGTGACGTGTACCAGTGCCACTTCTTCGACCCATTTGGTGAAATAATCAGTAGCGGCTAGCACGAATCTGACGCCTCCAGTAGCTTTCCATTCCCCACATAGAGAACGGCCAGGGACTAAAAACTGGATATAATTCATTGTCAGGACTTTTCGGAATTGGGGTGTGTTCTTGGCATGGAACACATTTCACAGCATATTCTTGTAGTCTTTCTGACACGTCCAGAAATACCCTAGGTAAGTATCTTGTGTACTAGATCAGCCCTCAAAATGGTTTTCACAAATTCCTAAATGAACTTCACAAGATAGTTATCCTTCCTCATTGGATACGCATCGCAAAAATGGATCCAAATCTATAGGTTTGTGATATAACATCCCTTCGATCATTGAGTATCTCCATGAAATCTTTTTCACCTTTGCAGTAAGTTTCAACATAATTTCCTGAATTATCTGTCACTGTACTGTCAACATCCATATTGATGTCGATGTTCTCAGTATCTCCATGTGCTGATATAGTTTCCCTCTCGCCCCCACTAGCATGTTCGAGAGCCAGAACAAAGTGGCTGTCATAGGAGATGCTAGGTAACTCTTGGAAATCTAGTACAACGAAACGGGCGGTATCAGTTTCGATCGCGGAAGAAATATATGATAAAGCATCTGCGTGCCTGTTCTCCAATCGTGGTCGCTGACCAATAGAGTATCGGTCGAACTCCTTTGCCATCTTTCTCATATGATCCAAATATAGGGCCATTCTATCTTTCTTTGCTTTGTAGATTCCCAGAAATTGGTTAACTACTAGTATGGAATCAGTCACCAGCTTCACGTTCTTCGCATCTAACTGCTTGAAAGCTTTTAAACCGATAATCGTAGCTTCATATTCAACTTCATTGTTTGATTCTTGGAAACCCATCCTTGTTGCTTTCTTAATCCTCGAACCTTAGGGAGTAAGGATGACGCATCCAACTCCAGCTCCACCAACATTTGATGATCCATCAGTAAATATTTTCCATAATGGTTCAGGCGTATCAACCTCCATTATGGACTTGACCCCCTGATCGATTGACTGTTCTCAGGAGTTTGAAATAACTCCTCTTCTTCTACAAAGAACTGTTTCTATATTGTCCACAGGAAAATTCATGCCAGCAGTGCATCCAGTCGCGGTCCTTTTCTCGCGTTATGGTTTCCTACTTGATCTCATACCCTCCCAGAAAATTTTACCATATGGCTAGTCGACTGGAATTAAAAGAACGTTCCAGGATTCTATTTAGTGGGTATTCCGAGTATACTACGATCTTCCTTCCTTGGAAATAAGGCTTGAGGCGACGAGATGCATGGAATAGTGCAAGTGTTATCTTATCAATTTTCTTGTACCATGTTTCTTCCCCCGTCAAGGATTTACTGACGAAGTAAACAGGTTTTTCATGTGGATCTGTAACAAACAACACCCAGACTCACAAATTCTACTGCTTCCTCCAGATAAACTCCAATAGGTTGTCCAGCTTTTTGGACTCATTAAACCTAGGGATTGACAAATAACGCTTGATCTCATCAAAACCCTCTTCACTCAATTTTGTCAACCAAAATTCACTCGCTTTTTCAAAACGTCAAAGAATGGCTTGAATCGATCTGAAGAGCGTGAAATGAAACTGTTTAAGGCTACTAATCGTCTTTCTAACTTCTGGACCCCCTTTTTAGTTCTTGGGGATGGCATTTCTCTGATGGCTCTGATTTGTTCCGGATTCGCCTCGATTTCTCTATGTCTCATCAAGTATCCAAGGAACTTTCCCAATGACAGTCTGAATGAACATTTTGCTGGATTGATCTTCATACGATATTGCCTTAAGATATCGAACGCCTTTGAGATCAAGAAAATGCGATTCTTTGGTTGAGATTTCACTACCATATCATCGATGTATACTTCCATCGACTTCAAATCAGATCCTTGAACATATGGTCTACCAAGTGTTGTAGGTTGCCCTGAGTTCTTTATCCCGAACAACATTACAAAAGATAGCAAGAACTCTATGTCAGCTCGTGAATGAGATGCTCTTGATCGCCCCTAACAGAGGTATTTGGTTATACCTGTAAAAACCGCCCATGAATGATAAAATCCCATACCCTGAGGTTTTATCCACCAAATCTCTTATCATTGGCAAGGTAACGGATCACTTTCGGACATGCTTTATTCAAATCAGTAAAATCGATACAGATTACCTAATTTTATCATTCTTCTTTGAACGGGTACCACATTTGACAAACAATGAGATATTGCAATCGGTCAATAAATCCGCTCAACATACCTTTTCACCTCTTCAATAACTCCATCTTTTTTGCTTTGCTCCATATTTTTGATTTTCAGTCGAACATGATGGAACTTCTCATCGATATTTAGCCTGTGACAGGATACATTCGGATCTATCCCTGGCATCTCAAAAAAACTCCTTGGGAAAACATCGGTGTTTGCCCTTAGCAATGTAATCAAACCATCACGTTCATGTGCAGGAATATCTGCCCCTACGAACGTTGTTTTGTGCTCCTCATCTCCAATCAGGACCTCGATCAGTTTTTTGACCGTTGGGGGTTCAGCTACGTCCTCTCCCCTATATGATTCTAGAGGGAGATGATTCTGTAATTGTTATTTCTGCTCGACTCACATGATTTGGTTTCCGCTAACTTTTGACTTCTTGTACTCATCCATTGCACTCTCGTGATACTTGTGGGAGGCCATCTGGTTTTCTCTTACTTTCACGACTCCTTATGGGGCAATAAACTTCAGGCATTGATGATTAGACTATGTGACTGCACTGATCTCATGCAGCCAGTCTCGTCCTACGATCGCATTGTAGGGTGCTCGGCAATCCAACAACAAGAAAGTGCCCAAAACGTACTTGTCAGACACTGTTATAGGTATCTTCACCTTTCCGATCGCCTTTTTAACTTCTCCGCTGAAACCGATAATTGGACTTTCATCCTCCTCGATCAATTCGTGTGGGAGGTTCATAGAGGAATAAGCTCCTGAAAACAGGACACTCAGTGAACTTCATGTATCCACTAGAATCCGGTGCACACGAAAAATGCCAATCCAAGAAGTTATAACGAAAACATCATTGTTTGGAGCATATACACCTATCATATATACTTCATAGAACTCGATATTTTTTCACCCAAGCTCCCTAGTTTATTCTCCATTACCAAAGACAAAATCAATGTGATTTTTCAGGTACCACTCTTTCAACTGCCTGAGCTTCCTCCTGGTCTCATCTTCCGATGCCCGCCTGGTCATTGAATGGATCCTGGCATGACTGACATTAATCACATGAGCGTTAATCACATGTGCAATGCCAAATTTTCCATGAACTTTCCCAAAATCCTTCTTCACGAACTCTTGCATATTTCCAGCGTCGATCATTCGCTGGACCTCGATCTGTAAAGAGAGGCAATTCTCGGTCTTGTGACCATGGTCCTTATGGAACTTGCAATATTTGCTCCTATCACGTGTATCATGTGTCTATAATGGAGGGGACTCAAATCCTTGCTGATTTTCTCATACAACTCTGCAAGATGTATGTTCAACGGCGTCAGCTTCATATCATGAAATTTCTGATATCCAGATTCCATTTGTTCACCTTGGTTCTTGTCACGGACTTCACCTCGATCACTTTGCTGGCCGCTCAAACGGTTCTCGACTTGTCTTTCCTCCCATCATTAAGATGATTGGATGATCTTCTATCATATATGTCCTCTTGATCTTTTGAATCATCTTCCACTCGAGCATATTGTTCTACTCGATCATATAATCCTTCTAGAGTCTTTGGCGATCTCTTGACCTATGAACCGTATACACCTCTTTGATCGTGCCGGTATGCTTGTTTGTAAGCTTCGATGACGATTTGATCGTTGGCACCATCTACATCTGCTAACTCTTGCTTGAAGCGTCGAGTAAAATGTCTGATATGCTTTACTCCTTTCGAATTCCTAGAAGGAAAAAATCGTGGCATCCCTTCGGATCACGTCTGTTGTATTTGTAATGGGAGCAGAACTATCTAACTAGTTCCTGGTAGGTACCAATGGATTGTGCTGGGAGTTGATTGAACCATTTTATTTCTCCTCCAGCCAGTGACTGCGGAAACATTTTGCACATCAATTCATCACTATGCGGCCACAAAGTCATGGCTGTTTCATAGTGTAAACACATGATGATCCGGATCACCTATCTTCTCGTTGAACTCTGACAGTTTAGGAATTTGAAAATTCATTGGCGGACGGAGTTTTCTGATATTCAGCTTGAAAGGGTCTCCAACAGATCGATCCAACCGGTCCAACTTTTTTTCTATGGACTGCGTTTTCGACATTACATTCTCGATCATCTTGCAGAGGCGATCTTCTGTTATTTCGTCCACATCTCCATCTGAGGAACTGTCTTCCTGCTCATAATCTTGGTCCTCTGGAATATGAGTTTTAGATCTTATTATTTTCCTCTGTGGTCCAGTAGGTTCTTTTCCAACTCTTCCTTGCTCCGAATGAGTATAGTAATCTTGCGAAAATTCTTCATCATCGTGCCAATCCCGATCTTCATCCTTATCATTTCTGAGGCGTTTTGAACTGATGTTGGATCTGGCCGAACTCTTCCAAGTTGCAGCTGGACGGGTCCTTGCTTGGAGTGGTAGTACACGCCTTCGTTTAGGTAAATCTCCAATGGGTAACATATTTATCTCCGGTTGATCAAGATCGATCACCTCTCTGTTTGGTTTTGCAGCTTGAGGGTCAATTCGACTTCCAAGGCATTGCCATACAGAATGACCCCTCTTTTTGTTCAGATTACCATTCTTAGGTCGAGACTGGTTCTCACGTTCCAATCACAGGAGAGCATTCTCCTTCTCCAACTCGTTCAGCCGATTTAGTAACAATTCCTCCTCTGTACTAGGAGTCGCGGTGCGTCCGTCTCGCAAATCCTGTCCATCGATATTCCTCCTAGATGGGCTGCTGAACACATGCTCTTTGTTTCCTAGAACTAATATGTTTTCCCCACCAACATACATTTCTTCGGCATCGATCACTAGTTGTTTTTCCCTTGTCCAATTTAGATATGGATTTCTATCACGGAACCGATCTCGATCCAGGGATCTGTTATGAGCATCATCTCGATCACGATCGAGGGATATGTTATGAGCACGATTTTTACCCTGCCTGTTTCCAGTGGGTACTGCTGGGGATGACTGAACCTCAATTTTGTGTCTTTCAGCCTCGCTCATATGTTGTCGAGGATTGTTAACAGAATCTACCCTTCGTGCAGTTTGTTTGATTACTTCCATAACTCGATATGGTAAAACACGATTATATTTTCTCGAACACCTTGGTCGGAGCCACTGTTTGTATGGTAAAATTACTTCTACCCAAAACATAGAAATTGTAGGATGATTTTGCTGGGAATCGAACGCTGCTTCAATCTTCAATTGAATTATGGATGAAGGGGGTACCTGCAAAAAACCCTCTGATGCTAAAGTTAGTTTAGGATTTTTCACAGATATTTTGGTATGGAAGATTTCTTACCTTTTTGGTTGTAAAATCTTCTATTTGTATGAGGCGAATTTCAGTTTAATTTCTTTGATTTTATGGCAGACATCAATTGCCATAACTGGCATGCCTCCTGGAATAACTGTCCCTGCATGTCTCCCTGCCATTACTGGCCCTACATGCCTCCCTTCCATTATTGGCCCTGCATGCCTCCCTTCCATAACTTGCATTGACTGGTCATGTTTTCAGAATCTTCCTCATGGGTTATGGAATTGGATATCCAAGAAGGAGCATATATGACAATCCCATGAAGTTTGATCCTTCACAAGCCCATAGGGGCGTACAAATCCGCAAGGGAAACTGAATGGGGAGCAAATATCATGAGCCCATGATGTGACTCAGATAGCTAACTATTCAACTCATCCAACTCAGTGAGCCAACATGGTGGAGTGGAAAAATCCGCAAGAGTTCAGTAGTTGGGTGGAAATATCCAAACGCATCAAAGTTTGATGCACCGGGAAGTACGGGATTCCTGTGGTATGAAAACTGATCCGGCCTCCGATTAATCTTTACGTCTGATTAATCGTTGCGATTACCGCCCGCATTGGCGCGATCGGCTGCTTAAAGGCTACGAATCGCACACGAGAAAATACAGTCGCCGGAAGGCTATGGCGACCTACTACTGCTCCGGTGTCAGGAAAAATGAGTTTTCCGATGGTGATGTCTTGCTGACGTTGCAAGATGACGCATTGTTGATGTAGTAGACGGCGTCAACTAACGGTGTTGAAAGATGCTAACGCCGTTGACCATTTTTCGGAATATACCAGTTATCTTCTGATGGCGTTACTAACTGCTGACGTCATGATGACATCAGCCGACGGGAGCTGCTGATTGTGTATGGACTATTGACGTCATGATGGCGTCAGCATACGAAAACTGCCGATGTGGATTTTATGCTGACGAGGCTCCCTTTGATTGGCTGACCTTGTTGACGAGGCATGGATGACGTGGAACCTTCTTGCCTTAATTGGGTATTTTCACATGGGCTTTGTTACTCAACTAAAGATGCTTATGAGGCCCAATGAACCATACTTTGCAAGTGAGGCCTAGTTACTAGTTAGCCTTCCTTGGTTAACTAGAGAAGCATATTTATCCCACCAAACCATACTTAGCTAAAAGGAGGATCTTTTTAGGCTTAAGTTTGCCCATTTTTGATGTAGAATATTAGGGGTACAAACAGGTCGTTATACCGTAACGACTCTAATCACCATAACGACTTTGAGCAATATAATAAGGGTCGTTATAATAAGAGTCGTTATCATTTTATCATTTAGTGGACGAATAATAAGAGTCGTTACAAATTTTTTTTATACATGAACGACTCAACCAAATAATCGTCATCGTCTATGGAATTAAGATGACGACCCTTCTGATTTTAAGGGAATGGTAAAAGCGTATTTTCACCCGGATTTTGGAAGCCCCCTATAATTTTTGGTGTGGGTATAAATTTGGTGAGGCCCCCAATTATTTTCGGGGCCCCCCAATTAATCCTTGTAAATTATATGTCCTAATTTCTATTTTGGTCTCTCCATTTTTATATGTCCGCTCTATTTATAGACATACTTTTACCTTAAACTATCAAACATACAGTTTATTTTTAATAATCATAAAATTATTTTTAATTCAAAATCTTAAATATTATCATCATATATAAGGAAGAAAAAAAACTACTCAATATTTTTGTATTAATTGTCATTCCTTTCTTAAAAAAAAACATTTATGGATAGTTATAAAATTCTTAATAAAACTTCTACTTCTTCTTACATAACCTTTTCATCTGCAGTAATCTTTTCATCTCCTTTTTTTGAAGCACCATGGAAGAACATAAGCTAGACCATCTAGTTTCTCTAAAGAGGAAAGGATCAAAAAAAATTATGACAAAATCTCAAATTCATGATCAAGTATTTCTAAAGAGGAAATAATCCAGGGACGGGTCTAGCAAGGGGCTAACCCGGGCTATAACCCGTCCCTTTTTTTGGCTGAGCAAATTTTTTGTATGAGTAATCTATGAACATTTGTGGTTTAGCCCATCTGGGAGCCTAATTAGCCCATGTAAATTCCTCCTATGTACTCCAAGCCCATCTGTGAGAGAAATTAAAACAAAAAACCTTTCTCTTCTCCATATATTACCTCTCATATTTCTTCCATAAATGATAAAAAAAATCTTCTTATCACTTTTTATTATTAATTGTGTTTGTTTAAAGCTTTGTTTGTCTATGTATGTGGTATTGTACAGGTGAATTAGAATTGTAAATTAATTATGCAGTTCGTCTCAAAAAAAAAAAAAAACGCGGCCTTCGACCGCCAAGGCGATTAGTGATAATTCAGCCATACCCAAATAATATTTTTGGGTCCGTCCCTGAAATAATCTACAATTTCAATTTTTTTCCCTCCCAAATAAAAATTTCAAAGACTCCAAAATTTTAGTGCGGGAAACCAAAATCAAATGAAATAAAAAAAAATTCTTAAATTGTGGATTTAACAATAAAAGCAGTATAATTTGCATTTATTTCTTAAAACATTTCCTAAAATAATAATACTATCCATTTTAGAATTTTTAACACTAATAATTTTAGTTTTGGTAATAACATAACATTAAATAGGCTAGTCAAGGGCTAATCATGACATTTTATAGGTTTCCCTTAATATCTTGACAAAGTCAAAGCGGACTCTTAATTTAGGACGGAGGGAGTATCACATTTTAAACCTACGTCTGGTGAGATCTCACACCTTAAATGTGTGGACTGTGGAGCCTAGTTAGCAATTATGGGTAGAGTAGTAGTTCGGGACGGTATATGTATGGGAATTATACGAATTCGAATAGGTCGGATTCGGTCAAAAATCTGGTCAATAGTTCGTTGTTCGGACAGTAGTTCGGAACGGCATACATACGTGTATATTGTTTTATAAATGTGAGTTCGACACTTAAAATTCGGCTTATATATATGATAAATTGATAACTATTATGACCTTATTACGAGACTAATTTTATTTTTATATGATTTATAAGATGGAAAAAAACATTTTAGCGTGATTATTTAACAAGAAGTAAACAATTTAATCGCATAAATGTATTATAAAACGAGTTTATAGACTTTTAAACAAAAATCAACACTTAAAACACTGGTTAAACAACTACTAATAGAAAAATTTAACTGAACACTTGTATTTAAATATAAAGTATATACAAAACAAAATCAAACAAAAACCAATTAATCGCATAATTCGATGTATTATCAATTTGAGGTCCATATAATCGCTTAACCAGTTTATTCAAATAGTTCTAAGTTAATGATACGCCTCAATCATCGTTAATGATTCGGAGAATTACTTCGGGCCGATATCGTTCGCGAATAATTCGGGAATGATTCGGAGAATTACTAACTAGGCTGTGGAGGATGTTGATCACATTCGTACTAGCATTTGGGCTTTCAACTCAAAATCAATTAGCAATGAGTGGAGTGACCCTCATGCATATAAGGAGGATCTAGTCTAGGAATGTTAGCTATGTGGAACTAATCCTCAACATTAGTAACATTTATTTCTGTTTTTCAATGTCTCTTTATTACAGCCTTTGTCTAGCTGTCTGTCTATTTTCTGTGGCTAAGATTTCCACACGCGGGTGGCTGCTATTTCTTCTCTCAGAGAACTCTGCTTTACTTTTAATTCATATCACTATGGTATCAGACCAAATTCGATATAATCTCATGTTATGTGGGTACATATGATAAAGAGAGAAAACAATCCTACTGGATTTTATAATAGATCAAGAAAAATAATAAAAAAAATCGTAGGGACAGCTGATGAAGTGAAAAAAATCATACTAGATTTACTAACAGATCAAGAAAAAAGAAAGAAAAACAATTTCAGTTGTTAGTTCAACTATTTTGGTTTCAGAAGGATTTCCAACGTAATATCGGTGCTTACACATGGTAACACAATGTCACTGTTACGTTTAACCTATTCCAGTTGCTTGTGAAGAAGATGTACCTATATCTCCTATCGCATCGTACCATTAAATACCGTACACTCTGTTTGAGAATGGGTACTATATTCGAATTGAGAGCGTATGATTTCATAAGCAATCTCAAATTCAATATTGGAAAAAATAAAATGTTTATAAGATTGTTGCCCATTATCAAAGGGTAATTTAGCCTTTTTAATGCTCAAGGATACCATTTATTTTCCCATCTCCAAGAGAGGGTGGGAGTTTTATTTTTTTATGACACATGATTTTATATCCTCATTTACATTAAATTCATCTCCAACAGTGAGTCCTAAGGGTGTACACGGTACGGTTCAACTTATTTTTTGGCGAGACCGAGTATCTGTACCTCCCTAGCCTCGGTTCCAAAATTTTGGACCGGTACTTGTAGCCCTGCCCACTTTGGTTACGTACCATTCGGGACACTACGGTACCAGGTACGGTTCCGGTACCAATCGGGACTAAGGTGAATGCACAACAATAGAAGGTTACAGTACTGTAGACACAGATTATATAAACATAATGGCTAATTTTGTTGTCAGCATAATACATTTGTTTGCAACGCAACCATAACATGAATGCGAGTATAGTTTGTTTAGATATGATATAACTGAAACAATCTATGTACTTATTTTCTTGGCAGAGTATGATGAACTAATAAAACCAAGAAACAATAAACTTAGTTAAGCACAAACATCAGGATTCGTGATGAGCTAGGTAATCTTCAATCCTTGATAGGTATCCATACATCCTCCTAAATTCAGATCCAGCCACTAAAAATACTCTTCTTTGAAAACATCATCTCCTTTTGGACCGGTGAACACAACTTTCCATCTTACAGATACATCCTACTCCATCTACCTTCAGATCATCCGAAAGTATTCACTTATTTAATTAAGAGGAAATAAAATCATGCTTAGTCATGCAAGAATCAAAACAAAGGAATACAAGGGTTGGTCTGGTGATTAATTGAATGTACCAATCACCATGTCAAGTTAGGACACGCTGGTTCTTTTTTCCTATGTATGTAGTTGCAGGAAATCCTATAATACACCCTTGATAAGAATTTACAGTAATCAACACATATTTGAAGATTAAAAACAACACTTTATTATTTGATTCTCGGAAATGTTTACAAGAAATGGAAGAAATCAAGAATACAACCGCTCTCTTAAGTTTTCACTCTCCTCAAGACTTTCTCAACACTCAAAAATACATCATTTATTTTCTGAATCTAACGGATCCCCTTATATAGAGAATTACATAGTGGGTGACCGCTAAGTTATCCTTTTATTTCGGATTTGACCTGCTATCTTATCGAGA
>JAJJWX010005394.1:0-25892 GCA_023529315.1 Papaver bracteatum | reverse complement strand
CTAACCGGTTGAATTTAATAAACTCCAGCAGAATTTCTCGGAATGAGAACTTCCGTTAGTTCGCGGACTGGGTTCGCAGACTACACCTGAGCTTCAACTTCAGCAGATATTCTCGGGTTCGAGAACTTACGCCGATTCAACGACTGAGTTCTTTGCTCACGTTCCGGTTCCACTTGATCAACAAAGTTCGCAAACTTCGGTTCAAGTGTTAAGGACTCATACATATATGTTTTTCCACAATAATATTTATATCCCACAATGGTTATATAGTCTAAACTCTCATTTCAATCATTGAAACATTCTCAGAGGACGTCATATAATTGTTATTCACGAACTAGTTTTCGTCAGAGCAATTTCCAAAGTGATTGAAACATAACATGACTTTCGTCACTAGGAAAAGATGAACTTGGCTAAAGTGAAAGCTTTACCAACACCCATTTCGAGAAATAGATAAGCGAGATATACTCATCTCGAAATGTCACATGTGCATATTCTTAGTCTATATAGTAAAACCTACTTTTGTCTCAAGATAGGAGATAGAGTAGATAGTTTTTTGAGTGATAGATAAGTTCAAGTCTCCACATACCTTTTAGTCGATGAAGATCCACTAGTTCCTTGAGTAGTCCTTCGTCTTGTATGATGATGTCCATGGAGTTCTTGAGCTCAACTACACTTTCTATCCTAGTCTGAGACCTTAGCTATAGTAGACTAGAAATCAAGACTATATAGTTTTGATCACTAAGATTGACAAACATTCTTGAGATAGCAACGCATGAGAGTTTGACCGAGAAATGCTCTAACAGAATTCATTCTAAAATATAAATCTCCCACTTAGGATCCACTACTTTATGTGGAATTGCTTTCATTTTTGCTTGCCCATTAAAAACAGAATAACTAGATTTTATTGTAATTGCAGTTCTATTTGTTCTTTATATGATAATGAAAGTGAAATTGTCTAACATTTGTTTATAGATTGTGAGGTCACTTAAAATATTTGGCCTGCTATTAACCAACATCTCTACCTGACTTTGCAAAAATTTAATTTCCATAATTAGCCCTGTTTTTAGCTTTAACAATGCAGATGTGCAGTGTGTGAGCTTTTTCTTTAGATATATTGGAAATAAAGATGTTCAAAATCTTTGGTAATATTCAGGTTGAGGAGAGGGCTGTAGCTTCCAATATCCTTAAACACATGGAGGAGTGGAATTTGTCTTTGACAAATACTCAATCTCAAAACAGAGTTAACAGTCAAAATAATCACACCTGAAAACCACTTATATCTCTTGTGGGAAAGATAAACTTTGACTCATCTTATATTGACAACTCTAGTATGTTTGGATTAGGAGTAATTTGTAAAAATTATGCCAGCAAAAGTAATAGATCCTTGGCAGGCTGAGGCATCAGTAGTGATGGAAGCAACTATCGGCAAAACAAAGATGCTTATGAAATGTACACACCTGAAAGAGGACGACATAAATGTGGTGAATGGTATGAATGGGAACTCAGCTGCTATGAAATGAATTACCAGTAACATCATTAATGATACTTTGATTATTGGACTTGTTCCTATGTCCATAGAAATACAAATAGTAATGTTGATTTATCAGCAAAACTTGTGAACATTCAAATTGTTAAAGGCGAGTGGTTTAACGAATGACCTGGCCAGAATCAAAATTCTGATCCAAATATACCAAAACAATTTGTGATCATCTCCTTAATATATCGATTGATTGATGATTTCATTTCCTACTAAAAAAAAGAAAAATATAACTCATCTGAGCCGGGCCGGAAGATATCATGAAACTATCAAGAGATGGCCTGACCATTTATTCACTGGGCTGATAGGTCGTCCCGGTCCGGTCCGTATGAAACCCCTAGCTCTAGCTGCAGAGGTTTCCTCACAAATCCTCTCGGGCACAACTATCCCTGTTAGAATGTAGAATACCCGATAATACCCCTGACTACTACTCTCTGATCTCTCTCTTCCTATCTCCCAGAAAATATCGTAACAGAGAAAGAGTTTGAGGAGAGAAACATTGAAACATAAAAAACGCTGGTAACTAAAATCAAAATATCGCAAAACCCTCACTTCTGTTTTTCCTCCTCCTTGTTCCTTTTTCTTCTGTACCAGATGAAGCCGTCTTTATCGGAACGAGCTTCATCTTCATCCTCCTCCTCATCATCATCTTCCTCCTCATCATTTTCATTTCCAAATCCTCCACAACAATCTCAAGCTTCATCATCGACGGCTGAGAAATCACCTCAATCACAATCTGGTCCATCCCCATCGTCATCGTCATCATCAGCGGCAGTAACAGCGACGATGTCTTGTGTAATAGAAGAACCATCATTAGGGTTAACATCATTATCGTCGTCAAGGGGAGAAGGAGGAGGAGAATCAATATTATCAATAGAGAGAAGGAATGATCATTCAGCAATCTGTAAATGGACGGTTCATAATTTCCCTAAAGTGAAAGCTAGGGCACTATGGAGTCGATATTTTGAAGTAGGTGGTTACGATTGCCGTTTACTTATCTATCCAAAAGGTGATTCACAAGCATTACCAGGTTATTTCTCAATCTATTTACAAATCATGGATCCTCGTGGTTCTTCAACTTCTTCTTCTTCTTCATCAAAATGGGATTGTTTTGCTAGTTATCGTCTTTCTATTGTTAATCAAACCGATATGCATAAATCTATACAGAGAGATTCTTGGCATAGATTCTCAAGTAAAAAGAAATCTCATGGTTGGTGTGATTTTACTCCTTCATCAACAATTCTCGATCCCAAATCAGGATTTTTGTTTAATGCTAATAATATTGATTCGCTTCTTATTACTGCTGATATTCTTGTTTTGAATGAATCAGTTTCGTTTACTAGAGATAATAGTAATAATAATAATAACAATGTTAATAATAATAGTAATGAGTTACAACAACAGCAACAACAATCGACACCTACATTGCCATCTTCATTGTCTTCTTCTTCATCGCCGTCTGTTGCTGTGGTTGGTCCATCAGCTAGAGCTGATGTTCTTAGTGGAAAGTTTACTTGGAAGGTTAATAACTTTAGTTTGTTTAAGGAAATGATTAAGACTCAGAAG
Source organism: Papaver bracteatum (assembly GCA_023529315.1). Classification (NCBI taxonomy): domain Eukaryota; kingdom Viridiplantae; phylum Streptophyta; class Magnoliopsida; order Ranunculales; family Papaveraceae; genus Papaver; species Papaver bracteatum. Next base: position 22,789 of record JAJJWX010005394.1, on the reverse strand, counting down.
ATAATGAGTCCTGTGTTTCCAGCGGGAGAATGCAATCTTAGGATAAGTGTTTATCAGAGTTCTGTGAATGGGATAGAGTATTTATCAATGTGTTTGGAGAGTAAGGATACGGATAAAGCACTGCTTTCTGATCGGAGCTGCTGGTGTTTGTTCAGAATGTCAGTGCTGAATCAGAAAGCTGGGTTTAATCACATGCATCGAGATTCATATGGAAGGTTTGCTGGTGATAACAGATTCGGTGATAATACTAGTCTTGGATGGAATGATTATATGAAAATGTCAGACTTTATTGGTCCCGATAATGGGTTTTTGGTTGATGATACTGCGGTTTTCAGTACTTCATTTCATGTCATTAAGGAATCAAGCAACTTCACAAAGAACGGGGGATTGCTTGGGGTAAGGAATGGAAGTGGCAGCCGCAAGTCTGATGGGCACCTTGGGAAATTTTCGTGGAGGATTGAGAATTTTACCAAGTTGAAGGATCTTTTGAAAAAGAGAAAGATTACAGGTCTTTGTGTGAAGAGCAGGAGGTTTCAGATTGGGAATCGGGATTGCCGCCTCATTGTGTATCCTAGAGGTAATCATATGCCTCATTTACTTCGTTTCATTGACATACTTGTTTTCACTAGACTTAGTAGTTGAAAATGTTTGTATCGCTTTAGTTAGAGATTAAATTGATATTGGTTACTGTTTCTCTTTTTGAATGGATCAGTCTCGAGTTTTAAATGCTGCTCAAGCCATGTTTTCTAATATTTACTTAGCCAAGTAAGGGAGTAATAACTATAGTTGTTTTAGATTGGGTAGACAAATAATAGAAAGAACTAATGGAATGTCTACTTTTACTTGATGGCATCAGGGCAGTCCCAACCTCCATGCCACCTTTCAGTGTTTCTTGAAGTCACTGATTCACGAAACACATCCAGTGATTGGAGTTGTTTTGTAAGTCATCGGTTGTCCGTCGTGAACCAGAGAATGGAAGACAAGTCTGTAATGAAAGAGTCACAGAACCGTTACTCCAAAGCTGCAAAAGATTGGGGCTGGCGTGAGTTTGTGACACTCACAAGCCTCTTTGATCAAGACGCTGGATTTCTTGTTCAGGATACTGTCATCTTTTCTGCGGAGGTACTTATCTTGAAGGAGACATCTGTGATGCAGGAATTTACTGATCAGGATGCGGAGGTCAACAGCGACGGAGTTGTGAAAAAAGGATCATTTACATGGAAGGTTGAGAACTTCTTATCCTTCAAGGATATCATGGAGACCCGTAAGATTTTTAGCAAGTTCTTTCAAGCTGGTGGATGTGAGCTCCGACTTGGTGAGTTGATGACTTGATGTAGTTGGTCTATCTTTCTCATTTTCCAGTAATTAGTGTAAATGTTGCCTATTTATTAGCTTCTGCTCATGTGTTTGATGGTTAGTCTCTTCGGCTAATGTGCTTGATATGCATTTTGTAATGCAGGTGTGTATGAATCTTTTGACACCATTTGCATATACCTGGAGAGTGATCAATCATCTGGAACTGATCCGGATAAGAACTTTTGGGTCAGATATAGGATGGGTGTGGTGAACCAAAAGAACAGTGCCAAAACTGTGTGGAAAGAGTCTTCTATCTGCACAAAGACGTGGAATAATTCTGTTCTTCAATTCATGAAGGTTTCTGATATGTTGGAAGCTGATGCTGGATTTCTTGTGCGTGACACAGTTGTGTTTGTTTGTGAAATCATCGATTGCTGCCCTTGGTTTGAGTTTTCAGATCTGGAGGTGAGTACATAAATGCCAGTCCCATGTTTTTTTCTTTAACTAGTTTTAGAGGTGGCGTCAATATTATGGCTTTGTCGAGTAAAATCTATGCTTCCTCTACTGATAAACCATAACTTTTAAAATTGATTGCTACGAGACACCTGCCACAATGTAGGATAGATGGAGTTTTGTTGTTTTCATGTAAATCTTATCAGGTTAGAATTAAATCTTCTTATTTGTTATGGTCCTTTTGGAAGAAGTTTCCTCGACCTGTACTTAGTGAGTCCTATACCATGTTAGTAGAGAATTTGCAGGCTTGGCAGCAGTTCATATATAGATTTCATACATGATAATGTATTTGTCTAGGATTCTATTCGTTTTTATGTAGCAAATTAAGTGCGATGATGCCTTCTGGTCACATCCCAACAGTAAAGAAGTTTAGGCTTAACACAATTAAAATACTCTCAGTGCACTGCGCTGTCTATATTAAGGATTCTTGTTTCATCAGTATGTCGTTAGCTCGAATGGTTAGTCAACTTGCTATCTCCACAAATGCCTTCATTATCGGGGATTTCTACTTTTGTTGGCGATTGAATATAAGGCCCATAACAGTGATGAAGTTTTGCCTCAACACAATTAATATACTCTCAGTGCACTGTACTGTCTATATTAAGGATTCTCGTTCCATCAGTATGATTATTATATTAGCTTGAATGGTTAAGTCAACTTACTATCTCCACAAATAGCTTCATTATCAGTGATTTTCAGTGTGATATTTTACTTTTGTGTGGGATTGGAGCTAAGGCCTCTAAATAAAGAATAATTTACACTCGTCTGTTCTACAGTTATAGTGATGGAATTGTGGTACAAACTTTTGTGCAAACATATATCTAAAACTTGATGAACGTTCGTTGACAAAAGAAGCAATGCTATGAGCTTAACATAGTTCAATGGGGCAATGCAATGAGGCAGAATGTGCCATTCTTGCATAACTAGATACTTCAAACATGAAATGGTTATGACCTTTGAGTTTAGATTCAAAATGGAAGTGTAGGGAAAGCAGTTGGTTTTTGTGTTGAGAGAAAATTGAGTTCGCAGTTTTGCAAAAAGTTTCTTATAACATTAGACCTGCCAGGCAAAATGGTGGATATCAGCTTGCTTATGTGCGATGTTCGCACCATGTAAGTTACGGAAACAGGCAGTTGTTATGACAGGAATGATATGCTAAAACACAGTTAAGTCGGTTAAACATTAACATTTCCCATATCTGCAACATCACGTTCTCATAATCGGTTATCTGACTTTGAAGCACAGTTCCTTTCGTTATCCCTCATATCCACACATAACGGAAAAGAAACGTTTTAATATTTCAGATAAGAAAGAGTTTTTGCCTCCATAAGCACACAGTTATGTTTCAATGGAATGTCTTTGGGAATTTGGAACCCCATGATGTGAGACAGAATAGAAAGTCTGTGTGCAGTTATGATGTGTATTATGTTTCTTGCAGAAACAACTTAGGCATTCAGTTAAATTAAGAGGATGTTCTGCCAATATCTATAGAAAGGGTCTATAGGATGGAATAATAGTATTTTGTATTTTTTGATATGAAGCATTACTGATTTTTTGAAGCAAACTGAAGCATACTCCAACTCTGGTTTTCCCTTTGATCAGGTTTTGGCTTCTGAGGATGAGAGGGATGCTTTGTCAAGTGATCCAGACGAGCCTGTTGACTCCGAAGACAGTGAGGCAATAAGCGGAGATGAAGAAGATATATTTAGAGATCTCCTTTCCAGGGCAGGCTTTCATCTTACATACGGAGATAATCCTTCTCAACCTCAGGTCACTTTGAGGGAGAAACTTCTTATGGATGCAGGTGCTATAGCTGGTTTTTTGACAGGACTTCGTGTTTATCTTGATCACCCTGCCAAAGTAAAGCGCTTGCTTCTTCCTACAAAGCTCACGAGTAGCACCGATGGGAAGAAAGAGGGCGCAAGGAATTGTGAATCTTCTCCAAGCCTGATGCATATGCTGATGGGAGTTAAAGTCTTGCAGCAGGCAATTGTTGAGTTACTTCTGGATATAATGGTTGAATGCTGCCAACCTTCAGAAGGAAGAAGTGGTGATGAATTTTCTGATACAAGCTCTAAACCTTCTCCAGATAGCAATGGAGCAGTTAGTCCATCAGAATCTGGTAGTGATACTGGAGGAACAGAACATGCACAACCTCCTTCTTATGAAAGACTTGATTCTGGTGCAAATGAAAATATAAATGGATATGCGGTACAGAGCTCAGACATGAATGAAATCAGCATATCTGAAAATGCTGTTCCTGGGCAGCCTATTTCTCCTCCGGAATCATCTGGTGAAAGTCTTTGCGTAGATAATAATTTTAGTCAATCTCCTAAGGTACGATTATTCGAGCAGTTTGATATACTAAGTAATTGCTTTTCCAAGTTCTTTTTTCCTTCCTATATTCATTTGTCATATTATGTGATTGCTAGACCAAGTGGCCAGAGCAGTCGGAGGAGCTCCTAGGCCTGATTGTTAATTCACTGAGAGCCTTAGATGGTGCAGCTCCTCAAGGTTGCCCAGAGCCAAGACGAAAGCCTCATTCTGCGAGAAAGATCGCCCTCGTACTGGATAAAGCTCCAAAACATCTGCAACCAGATTTAGTGGGTCTGGTTCCTAAATTGGTTGACCATTCAGAGCATGCAATTGCTGCTCGTTCACTCATAGATCGTCTTCTTGCGGCACCTGCTCTCCGAATACCGGTAATTCTGAATTTCTTGCAATTGTTTGGGGATGCCTTCTTTGATTTCTAATTGTTGCCATACTTTGTTATATACTCCATTATCCCCGACGATGGCTAATTCTTATTTGTTCCTCAGGTTTTGAGTGCTATTAGTCAACTGAAATTGAGCAGTGAAGTGTGGGAGAGCGTTTTAGCGAAGTCCTTACAACTGTTGGGGGATTTAAATCATGAAGTACTTGGAGCAGCAATCAGTTTTATATTCGAAGCCGCATCAAAGTGTCAGCATCTTCCAGAAGCAGTACGCATGCATCCATATCTGAAATTTATATTGGATATTTTAGTGGAATTATCATGTTAGTTAGGACTTGGAGAAATTTTCTTACATCGTTCTTTCTTTCTGTATTTTCACCGTTCACATTGTAGGTGAGGGCTGTTCGTGCTAAGCTGAGAAGTTTGGGTCCTGAGGTTTCACCTTGTGTCCTTGATGTTTTAAGTCAAACTGTTAATACTCGTGCGGATGTTGCTGAAGCTGTATTAAGGGATATTCATTCTAACTGTGAACTAGATGAAGTTTCCTCTCCATTAGCTTGTGGTCATTTCTCATTTGGCGAAACTGGATTTAACGAAAGGTTTAATGGGGAAGAGCAGGTTTTTGTTGCACTTCGTCATTTTTCTGACGTTTACATGCTGATTGATATGTTACTTTTACCTGGCCTTGCTGTTGAAGCTTCGCAAGCTTTTGGAAAAGCAGTTGCTCAAGGAGCCATTTTGGATCACACAGTAGCCATGGTCTTGGAAAGACGTCATTCTCTTAGATTATTCAGTAGTAATTCCCAGTCACCGGCCGACAGTTCCCAGCAACTAGCGGAGGAGCAATCTAGTGAGTCCTTCTCTGTCCCCGATGGTGATTTTACTGCAGTTCTTGGCCTTGGCGAGACATTGTCTCTCTCAAGAGACCCAAGAGTACAGATCTTCGTTAGGACGTTCTACGCTATATTATTCAGAATGTATGCAGATGATAGTTACCGAGGGAGGATGTTGAAGGGGCTTGTTGACCGTGCTACCAGTACAACAGATAATTGTCGTGATATAGATATGGATTTGGATATTTTGGTATTTCTGGTTCACGAGGAAGAAGAAATTTCTAGGCCAGTTCTAAGCATGATGAGAGAGGCTGCTGAACTTGCAAATGTTGATCGTGCAGCTCTTTGGCATCAGTTATGTGCTAGTGAAGATGAAAACATTCGCGAACGTGAAGAAAGGCAAGCAGAAGTTTCAAATATAACGAAAGAAAAAGAGATTCTGTCACTAAGGCTGAGTGAATCCGAAGCAACTAACAGCCGACTTAAGGTATCATCTGAATTTCTTATTAGAACTGCCATTTATGTTGTTCACCTCGTGTCATTTGTTATGGAGATTTCTTATGTTAACTTTCACATAAAACTGCAGTCCGAGATGAAGACTGAAATTGATCGCCACTCTCGGGAGAAGAAAGAGCTTTGTGAACAGATACAAGAAGTTGAGAGTCAGCTTGAATGGGTCCGCTCTGAACGTGATGATGAAGTTGCAAAACTCATCTCTGAGAAGAAAGTACTCCATGATCGGCTGCATGATGCGGAGACACAAATTCAACAGTTGAAGTCCAGGAAACGTGAAGAACTAAAGGTAAATCATATGTTCATTAATTTTTCTCAGGTTTCTATTGCTCTTTCATGCTTGAGACTGGATGCATACTTTTCTTTGTCTTCAGGGAAGTTGAAGTTTAATAGGTGTTATTTGAAACTTGACTATGTGTTTTCTATAACCTTGACCAACTACTATGTTCACTAACTTCAACATTGAATATTCTTGCCATCTCATTTTCTAGAATATTTCAAGTGGTATGTGTGAGAATGAAAGTACATGAGAGTTGGTTCAAGTTTAACCTGATTTTGATCTGAGTTATATTCCATCTCATTTTCCTGAAATTTTTCAAGCTCATACAGCCTTTCTTTAACCTAAATATGATTTTTTTTTTCCTTCGTTTCGATTATCCCATACCTCTCGGGTGTTTTTTTTTTTTGACATAAGTTTACTTCTCGTACTTTGTGAATGTATTGCGTGCAGTTGGGATCAATTACTTGGAATTGATAACTAATACTTATTTTAATAATGAATATGGGTTTGGCTTTTTATTTCAAAAGACTTTGGTTGGTCTGTTGACTTCAATTTGTGTTGTGCAGAGAGTGGTGAAAGAGAAAAATGTTCTTGCCGAAAGGTTAAAGGGTGCAGAAGCTGCTCGAAAAAGGTTTGACGAGGAGTTAAAGCGCTATGCCACTGAGACTATGACTCGTGAAGAAGTTCGGCAGTCACTGGAGGATGAAGTTCGACGTCTGACGAAGACAGTTGGACAAACCGAAGGAGAAAAGCGAGAGAAGGAAGAGCAGGTTGCTCGATGTGAAGTGTACATTGATGGAATGGAGGCAAAATTGAATACTTGCCAGGTATTTTACTCTCTCTGTAACCTGTGAACATGCGTATGCATTTTGTGGATGACAATTCCACCATATACTGAACATCTTTTTACTTTCCCGCAGCAATATATCCATACTCTAGAAGCTTCACTCCAGGAAGAAATGTCGCGACATGCTCCTCTCTATGGTGCTGGTTTGGAATCTCTCTCTATGAAGGAACTAGAGACGATATCCCGTATCCATGAGGATGGTCTCAGACAGATCCGCGCACTCCAACAACGGAAAGGAAATGGTGGTGGAAATCCTCTTGTGTGTCATCATAATCTTCCCCATTCTCATGGGCTGTACCAGTCAGGGCATGATCCGATGCCCATAGGTTTACCATCTTCTCTAATCCCCAACGCTGTTGGATCTCACGGCAATGTGCAAAATAACGGTGCAGTTGGGCCATGGTTCAACAATTCGTCGTAATAAGCTTGTCCTGTATTTCTGATCAAGAGAAGTTCACTTTTGGCCGTGTCTGCCCATTTACATCTCATTATATATAAAAGAAAATGAAAATGAAAATGAAAAAGTTGGTCCCCTTCATGGTTTAACTTCATTCTTTATATTTTTACTTGATTTTTTCTTGAGTAATAGCAGAGCCAGTCCCTGGCAGCAGCAGCCACCAAACTGTGGCTTGCTTGGGGATCTTGACATTTTCTTAAACAAATTAGAATTAGCAGTAGAATGATCCTTTCAAACTCCATGAAAAGTGTAGTTACTAAGGAAGAGCTGCTATTATAACCCTGGACGTTGGATATACTACCGTTTATAAAAAAATTGGCTCGTTTTCATTTCCAAGGAGATAAATCATCAAAATTCATAGTTGTGTAGAAATCCATCATGAATATTGTCTGTATTAGAAACCGCAGCTATAAGATTAAGGCTAATTGTAAGATATTTTCTGTTTTTACAACATAAGGTATTCCTCTACATGTCTTCAAGGAAGACACAATTGGTGGCAGACGGTAAGATAATTTTTTAAGAAATCAGATATTTTTTTTTGTTGAAAGTAAGACTGTTTTCGCTTTTTTTGCTGAGTCGGCGTTTGAATCTGACTCGGCTCGTATCAGATGTCAGACCGTTTGTTTTTTTTATTTTGAGTCAAATCTGATTCAGACCTAATCTCCGACTCGGATCCATTTGAGTTAGGGAATAAAATACCCATGGTTCATGGAATCAAGCCACTGACTCACATATATTTAAGAAATACTTGTGGTTTACCTAATCCCTTTCTCTGCGAGATGGTAGGACTCACTGCGAATCGGTGATGCGACTCAGCAAAAAATAGTTTCCATTTCTCTACCTCTACCTCAATTCAAACCACATAGTCCATGATTTTGATTGTTTTTGATCCTTTATTTATCCTGATTTAGTTTTTCTTTCATCTGATGCCATTTATGTTATTATAAAATTTGAAAAAGCAATCGTTTCCAAAAAACCTTAATTTCAAATTTTTATAAAAACTTTCAATAAAATGTTTTGCTAACTAAATCTCTTTCTCCTCTAATGTGTTTACAGATCGTTTACTCCTCAATGGCGTTTGCCTTATTTGCAGTTGTGATTAAAGCGTTTGCTCTTTTAGCTGAAGTGCTTTTTGTTGCCAAAGAGTGTTCATCGTTTCATCTTCACGAGAACTACCAACTCAGGCAATTCCGATTCACAGTCAATCAAAGGAAAAGTCAAACAAAAAAAGGGCGGAAAATTAAGCATTTCAAAATTGCAGTTGCAAGTTTGGTAAAAAATTCCTTCTGTACTCTATGGGTTTTTGGTCATACCATATTTATCTGTGAAAGGATTATCTTGCCATAACGACCAAATATACGAGTTGCAAGATTATCAGATGGAATCTTCAATGTTTGGTAAACAAAATCTTCATATTTATAGGCATCTCAACTATATTGGAAAAGAAGAAGTGTTTGCAGATTTATCAAACCACATATCGAAGAAGAAAAATCTCATGGTAGACAAAAATGCATATCAAGTTATTGATTTGGCTGAAAAGTTCAAACAAGCAGCACTGGATTTAGATGATGACTCTTAAATACCAATTCAACTTTCTGAAGAAGAAATACAAGAAATGATGGGAGAATGGGAACATTGTCTTATTGGCATGATCATAATGGAGGAAGGATCAATGGGATTCAAAGCTGTGGAACATCATATCAAATTCACATGGTCTTTCATCCCAGAAGGAGAGGTCAAGGTGGTAGAAATTGATAAGAACATCATGGTTTTCAAATTCAAAGTAGAAGAGGTGAAGAAAATGGTTTTCTCAATTAGACCCTGGAGTATTAACATAAACCTGGTTATACTGTATGATTACAACTCTTTAGTCATCTACCAAGAGCTTGATTGAAATCATCAGTGTTTTTGGATACAACTAAAAAAGCTTCTGCCAGAGCATATGAATGTGATATTAGTAACAAAAATAGGAAAGCTGATGGGGGAAGTAATTTCCATTGATCTAAAAGATGCAATCCCAATTGACAAAGAAGGTGTCAAAGTATGTGTATCAATTGATATTAGCAATCAACTAAGGATGAGAGTATTGGCAAAAACTAATGTTGGATACACAAGGTGGATCAAATTCTTTTATGAAAAACAACCTCACAACATTTGTCCTAGTTGTTTTATCATTAAGCACTCTAAAGGAAAAGTGTGTGAAGCAGCAACTGAATTTCTGGCAAAAGCTCATAATAAGCCTTATCCCTTTGGAGTGTCAAATGTTCCCGGAAGGCAAAAATCTATAGAAAGTAAAAGTACTCCTACTATTCCTACAATGGAGAAGAAGAAAGAAATAAAGAACACTACATTTGTTCCTCCAAAAGATGGCTATCTTATTATACCAAGTAAAGATCAAGAAGAGGAAGGTACTGAGTTAGCTAGAGGGGGAAAAGACTGAGGATTACAAAGACTCAAGAGAACACTGGAAGCTCTACCACAATTACAATTTATCAAAATCACTCTCATGAGGAGAAACAAATGAACACTCAAGCTACATACAAAATCACAATAGATGAGAAACAATCTCGCAACACAAAACTCATATGTCAAGTCTACCCTTTTCTCTAAATCACTTTAGTTGTTTATTTAAAGATTGCTTTAAAGATATCTTTGCTTTTAGGTACATCAATTCTTTAAATTCTTTTCCAAAAATGAAAATCATATCATAGAATGTGTGTGGTTTTGGAAACAAAGAACCAGGAATCACCTTCATATGCTTATCAAGTCACAAAATCCAGATATTATATTCTTTTCAGAAACCAAAAACCAACAGAAAAGAATGCAATTCCTGTTAGCAAGATACAAATTTCCAAATGTTACCTTCTTGAACCCTATTGGTCAGTCAAGTGGTTTAGTTCTCTTATGGAAGGATAATATAGACCTTCAGATCATGGATAAAAAGTTTAACATGATAAATTGTCTAGTTAAACTAGATAGCCAGAATGATAGTTCTCTGTTAACTTGTCTTTATGGGGATTTAAATGATGTTGATAGATCTAGGCAATGGAGTCATATGAGAGACATTAGATTAGCTTATAATAGACCATGTATTGTGATATGAGACATAAACTTGATTCTGCATATATAGTGATGAAAAGGAAGGTGGTAACAATCCTAGCCAATCTGATTTAGATGCTAATAACTATCTCTTTAGTAGCAATAACTCATCTAGCATGAACTATATAGGGAATCCCTTCACCTGGACAAATAGAAGGAATGATCAGGATTTGATTTTAGAAAGGCTTGATAGAGCATTGGTTTCATTTGATTGGAGTAACAAGTACCCTAATGCAACTTTATATCACTTAATAACTTTTCTTGGTAGTGACCATTGTCCTATAATGTTGCTTACTAGAAAAATAGGAACCAATACTAAGAAACCATTTAGAGTCAACAGGTCCTGGTTTAGAGACTCTACTTGTTCTGATCTCATCAAAAATGAGTGGAATAACAAAACAAATGGTTCTGCTGCTTTTCATCTAACCTATTGTCTTAGGAACACTAAGCATGGTCTTAGAAAATGGAATTATCTGCATTATATAAACATAACCTCTCAGATAGTGAACATTGAGCATCAGCTTGCTGAACTTTCTTCAAGTGGCAATCTGAATAATACCAGTAGAATAAGTGTTTCAACCCAAAAACTTAACTATATGATATTAAAGCTAACTTTTGGAGACACAAATTTAAGGATGATATTTTACTTCAGGATGATAGGACTAATGCTTACTTCCATCAGAAAGCTAATTATAGAAGACAAAGAACTTAGATAGACTCTCTTCAAAATAATTTAGGTACTTGGCTTGATGATAGAACTGATATTGAAAATGAACTTCTAAGACACTTTAGCTCTATGAGCCAGTCTTCTAATCCCCCTTTTCCTAATGCTTTTATGAGTATTGTTAATGGTTGCATTACTAATGTTGAAAATAACATGTTAACAACTTTGCCGAATGCAGATGAAGTAAAAAAGGTAGTTTTTGATATGAAACCCTGGACAACACCAAGACTAGATGGTTTTCCACCTGGTTTTTATCAATTAATGTGGGAAACAGTTGGTCCTGATGTTCAAAATGGTACAAGCTTTCTTTCATAATCATCATATCTTAAAAGAGATTAATACCAATTTTACTACACTCATTCCTAAAAGTTACTATCCAAAAAGTGCAGTTGTTTTTAGACCCATTAGTCTTTGTAATGTTTCTTATAAGATCATTTCAAAACTTCTTGCATCTAGACTGAAAACTGTATTGCATAAGATCATTTCTCCTGCTCAAACTGCTTTTTTTTCCAGGGAGGCTTATTCATGATAACATCATAATTGCTCATGAACTTATTCATAGTATGAAAAAAACTAAAGCCATAGATGGTTGTGCTGCAATAAAACTAGACATGTAAAAAGCTTTGGATATGCTAGAATGGAATTTCCTTATTGTTAGTCTTAAAAAACTTGGCTTCTGTGATGGGTAATGCAAGATGATTAAACAACGCATCTCCACTGTTTCAACTTCCATACTGCTAAATGGATCTCCAGGTAATGTATACATGCCTCAAAAGGGTCTTAGACAGGGAGACCATTTATCTGTTTATATTGTGCATGCAATCTTTTTCTAGAAGTTTACTTCATGCTGAACAAAATGATCTAATTCATGGTTTAAAATTTTTAAGAATTTCCCAGCTATTTCTCACATATTCTTTGCTGATGATTTCCTTATTTTCATCAAAGCCACAACCAAAGATTCTAGGAATTTGGCTAACATTATAGAGAAATTTAGTTTGTTCATAGGTCAAGCTGTGAATTTTGATAAATCTGCTCTAGCTTTCAGTTATAAGGTGCCAGGTATGGTAAAAAAATGAGATAACTAACATTCTTAGGATAAAAAGAATGTCTCTGCAGGAAAAATACTTAGGAGTCCCATGCTTTTACAAAAATGGAAATTTGACACTTTTGTGCATTTTCTAGATAATCATAGAGGCAGACTAGACATTTGGAAATCCACATTCATAGTTCCACCAGGTAGAACTGTCATGAACCAATCAGTGTTAGGGAGTCTTGCTAGTCACCACTTAGATGTTTTCCCCGTGCCTAAAGAGTTAACTTAAAAAATGGATAACGTTCAAATGAAATTTTGGTGGGGAAAGAAAGGAAATGAAAAAGGTTGCTTCCCCAAAGCTTGGCATGATATATCTCTCCCAAAATATCTTGGAGGCTTGAATATTTGAAAAACTGATATCCTAAACTTAACTCTTCTCACAAACTAGCTTGGAGACTGATCACTTCTCCTGATGAACCTTGTGTTGTTATTTTAAGGGAAAAATACTTTGCTAACTTGAACCCTTTGATTGACTGTCTAGATAAACAAGGATCATGGATTTGGAATGGAATTTGCACATGTTTGAGTATAGTCAAAAATTATAATGTTTGGGAGATTGGAGATGACTCCTCTGTGCATATATGGAAAGATAACTGGATTCCAAATATGCACAAGCCTCCTCCATCTAATATGATGTCTACTGGTATGACTTATGTTAGCCAATTAATAGATCAAAAGGAAAAATCTTGAAATGTTGAAACTCTTAATGCGATATTTGATGAATACACTATAAAGGATATTACTAATATTAGGATACATTTTATTGGAACAGATAAAATTAGATGGGAGCCATCTAACAATGGTAATTTCACTGTTAAAACAACTTACAAGGTTATTCTCAATGACAGTATGAGTGTGAAACCTACAAGAACAATCTTACAATAAACTTGAAAGCTTTCTAGCAACATAAACTTCCACCTAGGATATATCATTTTATCTGGATTTTTTTGCATAACTGTATTTAGACCAAATCTAGGCTAGCAATGGTCACTAGACATCACGACAACCTTTGTCCTCTCTGTAATAATGCAGAAGAAACAATCCAACATCTTTTTCATGATTGTGTAGTGGTTTTTCCTATATGGAATATTGTGAACAATACAATTGCTTCTCTCTTACAAAATAGAGAGGTTTATCAGTGGTTATCCATTTTTTTTATGCTCTCCAATGTTCAGGTGAATAAGGACTAGACTCTTTATGAAATTACCTGTTTCACTGTTGAATGATATGGAAATCAAGATGTGCCAAGGTTTTCGATAATAAGGGCATAAATGTTTCAAAATTATCTAACAGTGTCTTGCTACATGTAGAGGATTTGAACAGATCAAAGCGGAACTCACCAGTTCTTTGTGGTCCAAACAATCAGAATGATCATACTTGGAAACCTTCTATAGTGGATTCTTTAAAGATTAATTTTGGTGCATCTTACATTGGTATGAATACTATGTCTGGTTGGGGAATAATATCTACATATACCGCAGGTAATAGCAATGGACTGCAAGGAGGTACATGCGGTGCCATGGATCCTGAACAAGCAGAGCCTATAACACTATTGGAGGCAGTGGTGTAGGCTAAACAAAAAGGATGGACAAGTATTGAACTGGAAGGAGATTGCAAAAATGTGATTTCAGATGTGAATGGAAAGATTGATGACGTAAAATGGACTACACAGAATTTAGTTTATGATGCTATATATTTTTATTATTAATACTCTAGACTATTGGTGCTGCAATTATGTGCACAAAGATGCCACCCATTTAGCTGATTCTCTGGCCAAATATGCAAAATCACAATCACTTTGTTTCAATTGGTTAAATAGTCCACATTGGACTAAATCCTCATACTGTCCACATTGGACTTTTTAACAATGTTTAATTCTTAAAAATCAATATATTTCATTTCCTATTAAAAAAAAAGAAAAGAAAAACTCACATATATTTGAGTCAGAAGTGTCAAATCTAACTCAGAAAACAAACATATTGAATCAGGTGATATCAGTCGGATCCGGAAGATTCAGATGAGTTAGGGAAGAAAAAAAACGTGCAAGTATGGTACCCTTTTCTTTTTATTTCCACCCAACCAGTAAGAAAACAAAATCAAGTCCTCTTTGAAGTTTGAAGGAGATTGTAAAGTGCAATTTTTAGCTGTGTCCTTGAACAGGCGAACTGTTAGGTTAGAAATTCAAACTCTTCTAGCCGACTGTCAAGCTCCAGTGGAATGTCACAGACTTGGGTCACTACTCCTCCTTCAATCCTCTCCAGTGTGTTAATATAGGATCAATCAAATCTATGTTAATTATGTTGAGCTGATGTGATTTTCTTTTCTGATAAAAAATGAAGAAGAAGGAGAAGTGGTAAGATCAGTAACTCATTTGTTTCAATTCAATCGTTTATTCACTTATTTCAAATAAACCCAAGTTTCTTATTAATCTCCGAAAGAAATATCCAAGAGAATAGTTTTAAGCTAGATTTGCATTGTTCACTCTTATTGGAATAATAATGAAGGTCTACTGAATTATAGAATTAGAGAGGATGAATGTTTGCATGTATTGAAATCTTTTTTTTTCTTTTTTTGGAAAAGATTTTGAGAAATTTCAAAAGTTGACTTTTCCAACTTTTCTGTAGTTGTTGTCTAGGATGCAATAGAGAATTAGAGATAATGAATCAAGGAGAAGGTGAGAGAGGGAGAGACTAATTGGTCCTCGACTCAGTAGTGCAGATAAATCAAAGGAAAAAAAAGGTAATAGATTTATTGGAATTCTTATGCGTTTCTATTCTTTAGTTTGCAGTCACAATTGGCTTTTCTAGATCATAGCATTTGATTAATGTTCTGACCTTATTACTTAGAAGATCATTGTGCTGAATACGTAGTGAATTGTTCATCAAGTACAACTTTCACTCATGGGATGGTGAAGTAGTCCCGATCAATGAATATGACGAAAAGCTCATAGACGTTTTATGTCTAGGAATTATACATGATCAAAATGAAATGGTTATGACCTTTGAGTTTGAGTAGAAGTGTAGGGAAAGCAGTTGGTTTTGGGATGGAAAGAAAAATGAGTTTGTAGTTTTGCAAAATTTCTTATTACATTAGATTAGCCAGGAAAAATGGTGGATATCAGCTTGCTTATGTATGATGTTAGCATCCATGTGAGTTATGGAAACATGCTGTTGTTGTGACAGGAATGATATGCCAAGGCACAGTTAACTCAGTTAAACATTAACATTTCCGGGATTTTTCATATCCACAACATCACGTTCTCATAACCGATCTGACTTTAAAGCACAGTTTCTTTCTTTCTCCCTCATACCCGCACGTTATGGAAAAGATATGTTTACTTTTTCTGTTAAGAAAAAGTTTTTACCTACAGAAGCACATTTATGTTTCAATAGAATGTCTTGGGAATTTGGGACCCCATGATGTGAGACAGTAGAAAGTTTGTGTGCAGTTTATATTTGTGTATAATGTTTCTGGCAGAAACAACCTGGGCATTCAGTTAAATTGAGAGGATGTTCTGCATAACTCATAGAAAGGGTCTATCGGATGGAATACTTTGTATTATTTTTTTTTGATATGAAGCATAACTCATTTTGTAAAGGAAACTGAAGCATACTCTAACTTCTAATGCCTTATCATGTCTGGTTTGCCGTTTGGTTTGATTTTGGCTTCTGAGGATGAGAGGGATGTTCTGTCAAGTGATTCCGACGAACTTGTTGACTCCGAAGATAGTGAGGCAATAAGCGGAGACGAGGAAAATATCTTTAGAGATATCCTTTCCAGGGAAGGCTTTCATCTTACATAGGGAGATAATCCTTCCCAGCCTCATGTCACTTTGGGGGAAATCTTCTTATGGATGAGACTTCGTGTATATCTTGATCACCCTGCAAAAGTAAAGCGCTTGCTCCTTCCTACAAAGCTCACTAGTAGCAATGATGGGAGGAAAGAGGGCACAAGATATAGTGATTCTTCCCCAAGCCTGATGTATATGCTGATGGGAGTCAAAGTCTTGCAGCAGGCAATTGTTGAGTTACTTCTGGATAGAAGGAAGACGTGGGGATGAATTTTATGATACAAGCTCTAAACCTATTCCAGATGGCAATGGAGCAATTAGTCCATCTGAATCTGGTAGTGATACTGGAGGAACAGAACAGGCACAACCTTCTTCTTATGAAAGACATGATTCTGGTGCAGATGAAAATATAAATGGATATGCTTTACAGAGCTCAGATATGAATAAAATCAGCTTATCTGAAAATGCTGTTCCTGGGCAGCCTATTTCTCTTCCGGAATCATTTGGTGGTAGTCTTTGTGTAGATCAATCTCCTAGGGTGGAGTTATTCGAGCAGTTTGATATACTAAGTAATTGCTTTTCCAAGTTCTTTTTTCCTTCCTCATATTCATTTGTCATTTTATGCGATTGCTAGACCAAGTGGCCAGAGCAGTCAGAGGAACTCCTAGGCCTGATTATTAATTCACTGAGAGCCCTAGATGGTGCAGCTCCTCAAGGTTTCCCAGAGCCAAGACGAAAGCCTCATTCTGCGAGAAAGATTGCCCTTGTACTGGATAAAGCTCCAAAACATTTGCAACCAGATTTAGTGGGGCTGGTTCCTAAATTGGTCGACCACTCAGAGCATGCAATTGCTACTCGTTCACTTATAAATCGTCTTCAAC
Source organism: Papaver bracteatum (assembly GCA_023529315.1). Classification (NCBI taxonomy): domain Eukaryota; kingdom Viridiplantae; phylum Streptophyta; class Magnoliopsida; order Ranunculales; family Papaveraceae; genus Papaver; species Papaver bracteatum. Next base: position 5,750 of record JAJJWX010005394.1, on the reverse strand, counting down.
CGGCACCTGCTCTCCGGATACCGGTAATTCCGAGTTCTTGCAATGATTTGGGGATGCCTTCTCTAATTTTCTAATTGTTATCATACCTTGTCATATACTCCAAAAACCTCAATGGTGACTAATTCTTATTGGTTCCTCAGGTTTTGAGTGCTATTAGTCAACTGAAGTTGAGCAGTGAAGTGTGGGAGAGCGTTTTAACGAATCCTTACAACTATCGGGGGATTTGGATCATGAAGCCCTTGGAGCAGCGACCAGTTTTATATTTGAAGCTGCATCAAAATGTCAGCATCTTCCAGAAGCAGTACGCATGCACTCATATCTGAAATTATATTGGATTTTTTAGAGGTATTATTTTGTTAGTTGGGACCTGGAGAGTTTTTTCTACATTGTAAATTTTTTTCTGTGTTTTCACATTGTAGGTGAGGGCTCTTCCTGCTAAGCTGAGAAGTTTGGGTCCTAAGGTGTCACTAGTGTCCTTGATGTTCTAAGTCAAACTGTTAATACTCGTGCGGATGTTGCTGAAGCTGTATTCTAACTGTGAACAGATGGAGTTTCCTCACCATCAGCTTGTGGGCACTTCTCATTTGGTGAAACTGGATTTAATGGAAGGTTTAATGGAGAAGAGCAGGTTTTTGTTGCACTTCGTCATTTTTCTGACGTTTACCTTGTTATGTTACTTTTACTCGGCCTTGCTATTGAAGCCTCCCAAGCTTTTAGAAAAGCAGTTGCTCAAGGAGCCATTTTGTATCACACAGTAGCCATGGTGAAAGACGCCATTCTCTTCAATTATTCAGTGACAGTTCAGGTCTTTGGCATAAGTTATGTACTGGTGAAGATGAAAACATTCGTGATCGTGAAAAAGAAATTTCGAATATGAAGCAACTAGCAGATCTAAGGTATCATCTGAATTTCTTATTTTAGCTGCCGTTTATGTTTTTCACCTTGTGTCATTTGTGACGAAGATTTCTTATGTTAACTTTCACATAAAACAGTCCGAGATGAAGACTAAAATTGAACGCCACTCTCGGGGAGAAGAAAGAGCTTTGTGAACAGATACAAGATGTTGAGAGTAAGCTTGAATGGGTCCGCTCTGAACGTGATGATGAAGTTGCAAAACTCATCTCTGAGAAGAAAGTACTCCATGATCACGTTGCAGAGACACAAATTCAACAGTTGAAATCCAGGAAACATGAAGTATTGTAGGTAAATCATAAGCTTATTAATTTTTCTCAGATTTTTAGTGCTCTTTCATGCTTGAGAGTGATCAATTTGATTAACCAACTGGATGAGTACTTTACTGTTGTTCTTCAAGGAAGTTGAAGTTTAATAGGTGTGATTTGAAACTTGAATGTGTATTTTCTATAACCTTGATCAACCACTAATGTTCACTAACTTCAACATTGAATATTCATTCCATCTCATCTCTAGAATATTTCAAGCGATATGTGTGAGAATCAACATACATGAGAGTTGGTTCAAGTTTAACCTGATTTTGATCTGAGTAGGGTTATGTTCCATCTCGTTTTCCTGAAAGTTTTCAAGCTCATACAGCCTTTCTGTAACTGAAATATGTTTTTTGTTTTGTTTTGATTATCCCATATCTCTGAGTGTTTTTTGACATAGGTGTACTCCTACTTCTTGAATGTATTGCATGCACTTGGGATCGATTACTTGGAATTGATAACTAATACCTACTCCGTATTTTATTATGGAATATGGGTTTGGCTCCTTTTTTCGAATGGCTTGGTTGACTTCAATTTGGTTGCTGTGCAGAGAATGGTGAAAGAGAAAAGTGTTCTTGCCGAAAGGTTAAAGAGTGCAGAAGCTGCTCGAAAAAGATTTGATGAGGAATTCTGTGCCACTGAGACTCTGACTCTTGAAGAAGTTCGGCTGTCACTGGAGGATGAAGTTTGACGAAGGCAGTTGGACAAACTAAAGGAGAAAAGAGAGAGAAGGAAGAGCAGGTTGCTCGATGTGAAGTGTACATTGATGGGACGGAGAATTGAGTACTTGCCAGGTTTTCAACTCTCTATAAGAACACGCATATTTATACTTTCTCGCAGCAATATATCCATACTTTAGAAGCTTCACTCCAGGAAGAGATGTGGCGCCATGCTCCTTTCTATGGTGCTGGTCTGGAATCTCTCTCAATGAAGGAACTAGAGACAATATCCCGTATACATGAGGATGGTCTCAGACAGATCTGCGCACTCCAACAACGTAAAGGAAATGCTGGTGGAAATCCTCTTGTGTGTCATCATAATCTTCCCCATTCTCATGGGCTGTACCAGTCAGGTGATCCCATGCATCTCTAATCCCAATTTTCCTAGGCAATAGTGTATCCTGGACATTAGTCTGTCCCTTTACATCTCACTTTCTATAAAAGAAGAAAATGAAATTGAAAAAGTTGGTCCATTTTCATAGTCCTTGGTCCTTTTTTATTTTGCAATAATCATTTACCAGTATTGAAACATTACAAGGTTTATCCTTTCCATAAAAATTAAATATATTATCCCCTGAGATAGTCTAATCCTAGTAAAAACATTACAAGGTTGGTATCCAGGTTTCATAAAAGGTAATAAACGTTTTCTCAGTTCACAATTCACGCCAAATTAGTGTAGGTAATAAACTACTGTTTAGGCTTCCCCTAGGTTCTATCAAAAAAGTAAGGAGGGCCTTCTCTGTCCCTCCAAAGGAGATACTTGAATGTTGTAATATTAGACGTTAATCGCCTCACAATTCTTACGAAGGGAGTTCTTCTTTTACAATGCCCATTGCTGAGGAAATCCGCGATACTGTTAGCTTCTCTGTATTGATGTTCGATCCTCCATGCATTGTTTTTGTAGTATCTCCTAAGAAACGGTAAGATTCTTCGTACCATTCTATCTACTTCTTTTCCCTCCGCGTGACTTGGCTTTCTTACTTGTGTTATTAAATCTACGGCTCCTTGTGAGTCTGTCCTGATGATGATATAGCGTTACCCTTCATCATATGCTGCTGCCCTCAAAAATCCCTTGCAACTCATGATAGAGGATGGAAACAATGATATGTGATCTTCCGTATACAAACAGAACTTCGCGCCCATGATGGTTTCTTATCACACAACCGAATCTACCATAACATCTCTTTTTGAAGGATCCGTCATTATCAATCACATACCAATTGGGTGGAGGTAATTGCCATTCTTTGTACTTCCCATTACGGATATCCTCTTCAGACGGCTCAAGTAGTCTGTCAATCAGAAACTGCTTTTGTCGATCTTTATAAAACTTTCTATGAATCGCGGGTTTGGGGAGGCGGTTTCTAGCCACTGATCACAAACAGTAAGGTAGTTAGTAACCATATGAAAAAAATATGATTCCAACTAATAATGACCCCATATTGACAAAATATGATTCACACTCACAGAAAACACATACTGAAACAGAGACCCTGTATATCATTAACTTAACTACAAGAATATTGAAATATGACAAAACTTTGAAATTTCGAATAATGATTAAAAAGTTCAAACTTTACCTAAACTAGGATAGTATAATAATTATAATCATTATCGAAATCAGTAATACTTAAAAAAAAGAGAGGAGGAGAGGAGCTTACTTTAATATTATTATTATTCCAGGATTAAAGTTAGGGTGAAATCGAAAGCCTTTGTTTCTCTACAACCAAACTGTTCTCGAGTAGAAGAAAGTTGTTATTCGAAGAAGTCGACAAGAACCCTTTGGGGAACACAAGAAAGATTGCAACTTCGGCTTCTTTTCGGGAAGAAAAATACCTCCTTTGGTTCAGATCCCAGAAGAGAAAGAATTGTAGGAAAAAATCTTTAAATTAGGTTTGGTAATTGAGGAGAAGATCGATTTTTGTTTTTTTGGGATTTGGTAATCTGAACTGTTTCGTTAACAGAATGAGTTCCTCTACGGGGAGTGAAAGAAAGGGTTTTTTTTTTGGGTCTGGTGAATGAATGGTTTTAACTTAGAAAATCACTAAAGCAGAGATAAAAAGGGAGAAGTTTCCAGTAAGAAACTGATTGAGATCGAAAGAGAAACACAAATAAGAAGACGATTAATGTTTCTAATCCTTCTTTTAGATCTTCTTCAACTTCTTCTCGTTATGAATGTAGCAAGAACTCAGTTGGGGGTCTCTTCTGCAATAGGGAGTGAAAGTATGAAGAAAGGTTTTCTTGGGTAAATTGGGAACCGGAGAAATTAGGATTTTTCTTGCTGCTGGCTTCTGTATGTTATATGTAATACTAGGTTAACGGCTTTTTCTTTATAGCCTCCGTTTTTTAAATTCCCGCGGATTTCGCTCCGTTACCCGTTATTTCAGTTCTTCTTCTTTTAGTTTAAGAATAGAAAAAAGTCTAATTTTGACCCATTAGAGGATGCCACATTTAAAAATTTGCCATAAGGGGTAAGCGGGAAAGATGAGAACCTGACAACAAAAATCAACATCTACATTGCCGTCTATATTGTTTTCTGTTTCTGTGGTTTGTCCGTCAGCTAGAGTAAATCTTCTTAGCGGAAAGTCTAATTGAAAGGTTAAATTTCAGTTTGTTTAAGGAAAAGACTAAAACACAGAATGTTATGATCCTGAGTTTCCAGCGTGTGTATGCGATGTTAGGATAAGTGTTTATATGCTCGGGATTCAATATGGAATGTTTGCCGATTCAGTGATAATACTAGTCTTGGATGGAATGATAGTAGGAGAATGTCAGACTTTATTGGTGTCGATAATTGGTTTCTGGTTGATGATTCTGCGGTTTTTAGTACTTCATTACATGTTAGTTGTTAGAAAAAACGGGATTTTTTGAAAAACTTGGACCATGATTTGATCCCTAGACCTATTGACCTTTAATTGTTTTTTCGTTTGAATAGATAAAACAATAGTCTCACATAAACTTTAGGCATAAATACGGGTTTTGGCTAAAGGACATGGCTCTTTGGGTCTCTACACTTTTTTGTGTGGGAGAAAACCTAGACTATGACAAGGTTGATTTCCCCGTACGCACGGTGCTTCTGCAAAGCAACGCCAACGTCCGTTCCGTGGCCTGAAGCTTGGGCTCATGGTATCACTCGTGTAGAGTCGGGTCAAGACGCTACAAGACAGTTTAGCGATGAATCATTTTATCGCGCTTGACAGCTTTGTGAAGAATCTTACCTCGTTCTTATATAATGATACTACAAAAGCTTTTGGTAAAAATCAAAAGAAATTATTTTTATGCAAAAGATGTTTGCCACATCTTACTTAAAATACTAAAAAGAATTGTTTTTGAACGAGACTCAATTTTCTTACCGACAAAACAGATATTCTCCTAACTGTGCTCTCGAATGTTAAAGGGTTTTAAATTTATTAAAGAAAAAGATAAGAAGTTATAATTGGTTTAAACGAAAATTCCTTGTCTCCCATGCAAAGAATATTTCAAAGACCAAATGAAACGAGAACGTATTACAAAAGTGGAAGAAAGAAATGGAAGAAAACTGTAAAGCTTAAAGAAGTTGTTTCTTTAATATTGTCCTTCTCATACATAATTAAATATATGATGATTACGTTAAAAATATCGCTAAGAACCCTTTTTCTCTCTTTATGCTTTGTATATCATCTGTGGAGTAGTCCTATGGCGAGGGTACTGGGAATCCGAGCAGAGGTTGCTCAGAACAAGATCTGTTCGTAATTGTAGCGCTTGGGTTTTGAGTAGAGCAGTAGAGAAAGTGAACAAACAAAATGAACTCCTTCATGTTTTTGGTTTTCAT
>JAJJWX010005393.1:0-72861 GCA_023529315.1 Papaver bracteatum | reverse complement strand
TTATATTCTTGATTTCTTCCATTTCTTGTAAACATTTCTGAGAATCAAATAATAAAGTGTTGTTTTTATTCTTCAAATATGTGTTGATTATTGTGAATTCTTGTGAAGGGTGTAGTGTAGGTTTTCCTACAACTACAATTTTTACCAAGAAGTGCAACACTTGATTTCTCGTCTTCATTAGAGTCATAATTGTCAGACATTTCATCAAGAGTTGTGGCAAAACCTTTGTTCCCAGTGTATTTTCTCCGATTTGGACACTCATTTTCAAAATGACCAAATCCCTTACACTTAAAGCATTGAGGAATATCCTCATCATCAGTTTCATCAATATCCCTGTTTTTAGGAGGAACACAATTATGAGGTTTGACTGATGCCTTAGGCTTATCTCTGGAGAACCGTTTACTTCTCTTCAACAACAAATCCCTAAACTGTCTTGTGATTCTCGAGACTGATTTGTCAAGATCTTCATATGATGAATCTATCTCAGAGTAATCATCTTCAGAGATATACACTTTTTTACTTTTATCAAGTAATTTAGTGTCCTTTAGTGCTTTGAAGGCAACATCCTTAGATTTGGACGAATGTTCATGATCAAAGATCTTAAGCTTTCTAACCAACGTATTTCTGAAGAGAGTATCAAGGTTATTTCCCTCAACGATGGCATGCTTCTTAGAATCTTATCTAGATGGCAACGATCTAAGAATTTTCATCACAATGTCCTTTTCAGGAATAGTCTTACCCAATGCAAAAGATGCATTAACAATTTCAGACACTTTGTGATTAAACTCAACAAATGTTTCTTCATCTTCCATACGAAGGTTTTCCCAATCGGAATTAAGATTTTGAAGTCTATCTTCCTTTTCACTGGAATTACCTTCGAATACGGTTGCTAAGATATCCCAAGCTTCTTGTGACTTAGTGCAATTAGACACATGGTGTTGAAGATTTGGGGTAATGGCATGTATGATGGCATTCAAACCGTCGGAGTTTTGCTATGCAGCAAGAATCTCGGCATGAGTATATTCACCAATGTTTTTAGGAACATTTACACCTCCAACAGCCTCAATGGGAGCATCATAGCCATTAACAACATATACCCATGATTGGAAATCACGTGCTTGAAGAAAAGCTCGCATAAAAAATTTACACCATAAGTAATTAGAGCCATCGAAGACTGGTGGTACGTTAATTGAGATATCACCTCTGTCCATAGAGTCAGATCGCAACAAACACAGACTTGTAAGGTCTTAAACATGTTTTCCTGCTCTGATACCAATTGAAAAAGCAGGGGTCTAACAACCATATTCAATATTTCGATTAGCAATTTGTATGGACAACTCCAAGTTACTTTCTAGAGAATCAACTAGACAGTCAAACTCAATAAATAAAAAATATCTCAAGGAGTTTATTATCTGTATCTCTCAATTTGATATTTACTCAAGCAAATATCATATGCAAGTCTTCATCAAAGAGAGATAACTTGGATGGTACCAAGGACCAATATCCAAGTGTCAATCAATTTAAATCAACAACCAAGAAGGTTGGATATTCTAATTGATTGAACAACGCACAACCTGTATTATTTCAATTGTATAACAAAATATAATGAAGAAAATAAATAACACAGACACCAGAATTTTGTTAACGAGGAAACCGTAAATGCATAAAAACCCCGGGACCTAGTCCAGATTAACAATACATTGTATTAAGCCGCTACAGACACTACACTACACCAAAACGGCCATTTAGGGACGTTTATAAACGTTGCGCATAATTTCTGCAACGGAAATAAACGTTGGCAAAATGGTGTTGTGCATTGGTGTGCAACACATATTATCCGTTTCACAAATTAATTTGTACAACGCTTATAAACGTTGCACAACCGTTGCACCTTTTCTTATTTGTGCAACGTATAAATAATTTGTGCAATGGATATTATTTATAGAATAACACTTTTGTGGGTCCCATTTTGATTTTGTCAACGTTTTATTTATTTGGTTACAGTTACATCCGTTTCTCATTTCCGGTAAGTTGTGCAACGTATAATTGTACAACGTTTATATCCGTTGCAAATTAATTTTCAGGTTAAAAAAAAAGTACCGCCGACACATTTTCCGGCATATTTATGCTCCTGAATTGCAATCGATCTAGAACAATTATTGATCATCACAATCCATCAAGAACGATTCATATATCAACAAATTAAGTATCTACCACCTTGATGAGCCTAGATTTTTTGTCGAGTTCATATTTCACCTTGCTCCCTCTTGGAATTTCTACCACCTGAAATATTTAGGAAGGTTATCAGTACAAGTTCATTTATCCTAAACTCTATTTACTGTAAATAAGAAGCTCTAAAAATACTAAGTCTCTTTTGTTAATAGGAGACCCAGCAGTTAAGAGTCAATGTTCTAAACATCACTTTGTTTACAACTTTAAGGATTATGTGCACAGAAGGAATGGTGTTTTAAGTTAACCTTCAGTGACATGGTTCTAAGCACAACTCTGAGAAACGAGAAAGTTAAGAAGAACCATTAGGTCCGTCGTTTACTGGAGCTAGATGCCTATCTCAAGATCATGCCAAGGGTGTGCAGTAACTGCCCTCTGAGACAAGATAAAAAGATTCTTTCATCAAGTGATGAGCGTGCTTGAGATGGATAGTTCGCATCCTTAGTTGCAGCCATAGTTTGATCCTTAGCTGGAGCAACATCATTTGCAATCTCAAAAGTGGACTCCATTGCTGCAAGTTGTTGGCACTGAGTTTAAAATTCAAATTTTATGTAAGTCCTTCTCCAGCTTATAACTAAACTACGAATGCATGTTGTGGATGCTATCAATTGGAAAAGAAAACTATGTTAGTCCTTCTCCAGCTTATGACGTTCTCTCATACTTGGTCTCCTAAATGTTCTCATCTTCAATGCCACACACTATAAAGAATCTGAATTATACAACAATCGAACGAAACTACTCTAGCATACTAAACTAACAATTTAAGAGTATTCTTTGAGAATTCTCTAGGAAGGAACATAAACAAATGTTTGATTATGATATGTAACTTCAGATTATTTACACTTACCCATCATTTGGCAGTTCACCTAACCGCTCCTTGACAGGCTCAACAATTGTAGCCTTCTTTTCTATTATCCTAGAAACAAGAAAATTCAAGTGGCTTAGTGCATGACCATCGAAATATGAAGATAAAAAAATATAGCCAGACAAGCACCATTTAGACTGTAAAACCCACAGACAAGCAAAGTAAAACATCTGTATATTGACAAATTAGATTTTAGAATAAAAAAAAGGCTGCCAACTAAAACTTGTAGCACGACATATTACATATCTTCTTATATGAAAACATTTAAACCGTTGATCGAGGCCACACTCACCAGTTCCTTTTTCAATGGCTCCAAATGTTTATCAATATCAATGTTGGATCAAATACTCTCTAGTTCTTGAATCCGTTTCTTAATCATCATATCGTTCTGTTGCCTCCAAAACCCATCCTTTCCTGAAATATTCCTTGAATCACACAAAAAACTCAGTGTTCAACATGAACTAAGTACAAAATGGCGAAATCAAGCATCCAAATTCCAAACAAATTAAAAGAACAAATGATAAATCTATCTTACGGAACTGCCAAAGCCTCCCCACGGTCATCCTACAACCAAGACATAAAGTTTAAATCTATAAAGGCCCAACCGTTTTCTCATACAAAGTTTATGGTTCTGAATATTGGTCGCATGAGGACCTTTAAACACTTACATATCCCTCTCCTCTCTTTTTTAAACCATATCTTCGTTCAATAGTTTATGTTCGCCACTCTTTGCTGGTTCGAAGATTAGATCCTAGTGTATCTGGGATACATTCCTCAGCTATTTTACAAAACCATCACCATGAACACAACTTGGAATACTCCAAAAGTAAATCTGGAAACACATAAATCCCAGACAATTAAGCATAAAACGTCATCAGCAACAACTTTTGAAGCATATATCCAGTAATAAATAAGTTAGAGTGAATAACAAGCATGTGGTGTTTTCGTGTGCGTGCAACGAGAAATGGAAACACATAACTTTCTTAGTTAGCAGGCGAAAAAATATTCCAGTTTGTCTTAGATTTTGATTTTATTCCTCACCACTTTTGGGTCAGCAATCATGTTAATAATGGCTGTGTCGATGGCGTCTTGATTTTCAAGCCTTGAGGGTCTAGCTGCAAGCAATACAAAAGTGTCTTAGTCCATGGTCGATGTTGTATAAGAAACATAACGATGATCTCAAGGATCATTCCCACGACTATCAAACAAATGCAGATATTTTCAATGAAAGTAAGAACATGCATGGAGAAAAGTTTTCAAATGAAACTCCATTCACTTAGACTTCAAATTGATGTAGGACAAGCAAAAGAAAACTTTTAACTCTTAAAATGGAAGCTAAGATGCATTTATCTATTTCCTGGTTAATTTTTAGGGGGTCTCCTTCAAGAAGACGAGCATCGGCAGGGATGATATCACCGAGCTTGATGCTAATTATATCTTCTGGTACTAAAACTAAAACATCTTGCTCTTGTCACCGCCCATCTCTGAGTACCTGTATCACAAAGATTTTGAGAATTACACATTTAAAATATATTGGCAATGAGGATTGGACACTTCTTCTATGCTAATTTATTGACTTAAATTTTCATTTGACACTCACCTTGGATTTTGGAGGACATGCTTTTCTTTTATCAAAGAGTACATGCTTGAAAAAGGATCAGAACAGAAATCTTTCAGTGTAAAATATTTTGAAAATTCATAAGAACTGGAATTTAAAGTAGTCACATCACATCTATGAGTCAAATCTTATCAAATATATCATACATACGCCAAAAAAGTAACTGCTTGAGTTTTAAATATATTCAGCTATAGGGCACTCACCACTATCCTTCCACTACTACTTTGTGCCTGAATAAGGGAAGTAGACCGAACCTGGTGATTGGTCATGCGAGGCAAAGTCGAAGAAATACTATTGACTTCTTCTTGGAGCTCTGGAATTGAATTTTTTATTGCCGGGGAAGCTTCCTTCAGTTGATTCCCAAGCACCTACGTACAAGTACAATTTGAGTAGTTAAATGTATCAAGATTACAGAGACACCACACTTCAGATCATGAAAATTAAGTAAATAACCGTAACTCTTACCTTTATGCTAGTTAAATGTTTTTGATGTTCTGCAAGGGTTGTGGCCAAAACTTTAGCATGGCCACTAGTACTACCATCATGGGAGCTTCATAAAAGTTTCGGACCCTCACCATTATTTTCCTTGACCTGTAGTAACAATTACCATCAATCAAGAAAATCTAACAACCCATGCTTATCAATAAAGAAGATAATATAAGCACTTGTAAGTTCAATCAAGTAAGTTGATAATGTGAATGTAATAACTTGGACAGAAGTATACTATCTCATTGGAAATGGGAAAGAAACATCCAGAGACATAAGCACCAGGTTAACACCAGTAACTTAAAGTAAGTTGATTATGTGTGCTCTACAAAAAACTTACACAAGGTTACATACCATATGGAGAGACTGATTATGAATACGTTGTAAAGCACCTGTCCAGCGCCTAACAATTCACCTATGTTCAAGATGAGCAATCAAATCCTCAATACCTGAAGCAAGAACTTCATGCTGACCTAAGTAATACTAAAATGAAGCATCTTATACAAATTACAAAACAATCACAAGGTTAACCTGATAGACATACCAAACACCTGAAAATTGAACACAATGCGCAAATGGCAATGCTGTTTCTTTTGGGACTTTTTGTCGAATAGCTTGGAGACATTAAGCTAGTAAAGGATCACTCAGTTTGCTGCTTGTTTGTAATCTTACATAGCTTCTTCCATGCAATCCTTTACAATCTTCGCTGCATTTGGGCCAAAACTTAGGAACACCCTTCTCCACTACAAGTACACAACAAGTAAACAGAAATTCAATCATGGATATGAAATTTTAAATTGTTGAAACAGATGTTTGTTTCTTCGGATTAGGTGCTCATAGATTAGACATTTTACCTTAATGTGTAAAGTGGTTCATACTTCTCCTGGAACTAGGCCTAAAATCTCCCTCCTTAAAAAACTTGGCCTTTATCTTTCATGTTCAGTCTGTCAAGGTACCACAAAGACAAAGAAAGGTATCATATAAAGTAAATAAAAACTTCAGTCTAAAAATACATCGTAATAGCTCATGATGAACATACCTAACGATTATATACCAGTAAATAAATCCATTACCAGTAAATTGGGTTCTTCAAAGGAGAGTAAAAAAGAAGCATAAATCAAGTAGTACAAACCATCTTCTACTTGAGCTTGGAAAGCATCAGATGACTACAGACTCTACACAAATACTAAAACTCTATACACAACTGAGTCACTCACAAAAACTTCATCTTCAACTGAATCAAATCATACTCAATACTTCAAATCTACAAAAAAAAAAAAGAATACCAAAATCAAAAACCTAACTCTTTCAGATACTAATTAGGTCAAAATCATAAACCTAAATCTTTTAGATACTAGTTAGGTAATCAAAAACCCTAACTATTTCAGATACTAGTTAGGTCAAAATCAAAAACCCTAACTATTTCAGATACGGGTTAGGTCAAAATAAACTTTATCAAAATATTTCAGATGAAAAAATTTTTAACCACAAACTAGTTTAGAACTTTATACCTGATGAATAATCCAACAAACTAGTTTATATCACAGGTTGAATGATTTGATTTTTAGATTTCAGGGAAACAATTTGTTGATCGATATTTCTTGACCATGTGTTTTGATTAGACTATAAGATTTGTTGAAATCTAAAATCTATTGAAGATGGGGTTTGATTTGCAGACGATGAAACCTAAAATCTATTGAAGAAGAAGAGATGAGAAAATTTTTTCTCTCCCCCTCGGCTGAAACTCTTCGTCGTCTTCGATGAAAAATGAAAAGAGAGAGAAGAGAAATGTGGTGAAATAATAGAAATTTCTAAAAATAATAGTAAAAATAAGTTATTAAAAATATTTAAGAAAAAAAATCATATATTACAGAAAAACCAAATGATGTGCAACGGTTATACGCGTCGAACATACGTTGCACCAATAGTTTATTTTAATAAATGAAATATAAATAATTTGTGCAATGGATAACATAGTGTGCAACGGATATTAACGTTGTTTACTATGCAACGTCTATATCCGTTGCGCACCTCCGAAATTGAAGCGTTGCTAAAACCAGGATATGGTGTAGTGCTAGCCTACTTCAAGCTAACTTCGGTCTGGATTGTAGTTGAACCCCAACCAATCTCATACTGATCCAAGGTACAGTTGTGCTTCTGCGGCTCTGATCCCAACAAGATACTGTGCACTTGATTCCCTTAGCTGATCTCACCCACAACCAAGAGTTGCTATGACCCAAAGTCGAAAAATTTAATAAACAAATATGTATCACATAGAAAAGTCTACAAGGATAGATAAATTCGTCTCCCACGAATAAACCTATGAGTTTTGTTCCGTCTTTTGATAAATCAAGGTGAACAAGAACCAATTGATAAAACCAGACTTATATTCCCGAATAATATCTCAGCTTTATCAATCACCTCACAATAATCTTAATCGACGCATCAAAGAATATTATTGAGGAATCACAAACGATGAGACGAGTTGTTTGTGACTACTTTAATATCTTGCCTATCGGAGATAGAAAGCTCAAGCCAATTATTACAGTTATACTCGTACAATAGAAACATCAAGATCATATCATACAAATACGATAAAAGTAGTATCGATATGGCTTCACAATCCCAATGAAGTCTTTAAGTCGTTAATTTTGTTTTAGAAGAAAAAAACCAAAGGTTAAAGGAGAATCAACTCTAGCTTAGCAAACTAGTATCACACAGAATGTGTGGGGATTAGGTTTCCCAGTTGCTAGAGTTCTCCCTTATATAGTCTTTCAAATCAGAGTTTGCAATCAATGTTAGCTTAGAAACAAAACATTTAATATTCACCGTTAGATGAAAACCTGATTAGATACATGCTAATATTTATCAACCGTTAGATCGAAAAAATATCTTATTATACACACATGTACTGTACGTTTGTAGGCTTGTGAAAATTATACCCAAACTTGTACATTAGTTGGTTCAACACTAGTTAACCAAATGGTTAGCCAAATGATAACTTTCATATCAACCATATTCTTCTTCACCATAACTAGTCCAAATGACTCAAATGAACTAGTTAGAGTGTTTTTCAATTGCTTATATATTTATGTACTACACAAGACACAATTAAAGCAAAAATGATGTGATTCACTTGAATCTATTCATGAACTATAAAGCCACGGTTTCCAATAGCATTCCTTAGTTTATTAAGATAAGTTCACAAACATCGTTTTCAGACATAACCTACTTAAGTTCGCGGACTTAAGTTCCTGGATGGAGTTCACAAACTCCATCAGAAATTCTCGATCGAGAACTTCCGCCTGTTTGCGGACTGAAGCTCACGCACTTCTCCGGTTTCACTTGATCAAAAAAGTTCGCAAACTTTGGTTCAAGCACTAAGGACTCATACATATATGTGTTGCCACAACAATGCTTATATCCTCTAATGGTTATATTGTATGAACTCTCATTTCAATCATTGAAACATTCTCAGAGGGCGTTATATAGTTGTTATTCACAAACTATTTTTCGGCAGAGCAATTTCCAAAATGATTGAAATATAGCATGACTTTCGTCACTAGGTAAAGATGAACTTGGCTAAAGCGAAAGCTTTACCAACACATATTTTGAGAAATAGATAAGAGAGATATACTCATCTCGAAATATCATATGTGTATATTCTTAGTCTATATAGCAATACAACTTTTGTCTCAAGATAGGAGATAGAATAAATAGACTTTTGAGTGATAGATAAGTTCAAGTCTCCACATACCTTTTAGTCGATGAAGATCCACTGGTTCCTTGAGTAGTCCTTCGTGTTGTATGATGATCTCCATGGAGTTATTAAGATCAACTACACTTTCTATCCTAGTCCGAGACCTTAGATATAGTAGACTAGAAATGAAAGACTTTATAGTTTTGATCACTAATATTGACAAAGATGCTTGAGATAGCAATGCATGCGAGTTCGACCGAGCAATACTCTATTATCTGACAACATCTCCTCTCATTTCGAAATAACGAAAAAGGAGTAAAACAGTAAATGAAATATAATGTACGTTCACCAATTCTTGCAAAACCACGAATTTTCCTTACATATATCTAAACAGGGCACCCCGAGCTTATGGCATTGCTATTTCTGGAAATTTGGAAAATGAGCATTCATATTTGATAAATCCTCACAGGTCGCATTCTATATATGGAGTACAGTTAGTCAACTGAATCAACCATTAAGTCACTTACAACAAAAAAAAAAGTGAATAATTTTAGTATCAAGTAGACTCAAGGGTTGAGTCAGTATCTGAGCTTCATGATCTACAACTAGTAGTACTGGGGAAGGAATGTATGAATTGACAATTTGTTTTTTCAGTTGAGAGACATGAAAGATTAGATGGATTTTAACATCCGGTGGAAGTTGCAGTTTGTAATCTAGTTTACGAATCTTTTAAAGGGCTGTAAATAGACCATAGTATTTTGCTGACAACTTAAATTTTTTGCCCATATCCATAAATGCTTTTGTATATGTCCGGATCTTCCAGTAAAACCTTATCTCCCACTTCAAATGATCTATCACTTTTATACATGTTTGAATAAAATTATATATTCTCTTATGTCTGATGGAGAGATTCTTTAAGGATATGCAGTATAACATCTCTCTATTTTAGATAGTCTCAAAAGCTTCCACTTAAGTAATGGTGGTGAAAGGAAAATCCATGTGAAGTGAAGTGTATCCATAGAGGGCCTTGAATGTAGAAATTTTCAAGCTAATGTGGCAGTTAGTGTTATTCTACCATCCATTTAAGCTAACCACTAAGATAATTGTCTTGGTTTATGTCTTATCATACATCTAAGATAATTTTCAAGATAAGAATTTACTTTCTCAGTTAGTCTATTAGTTTGAGGGTATTACGATGTACTGAGATAAAGAGAAGTACACCGAGATCTGAATAAGTCCTTCCAAAAGTTGTTGGTGAAGAAATTGTCCTTGTTAGACACTATAGAAGATGACAAGCCATGTAAATATCCATATTTGGTGAGCCTATCAACCACCACCAGTACAACAGTCTCCTATCATTGGATGGAAAACCCTCAATAAAATCCATGGTAATATGTTGCCAGGCTTGTTATGAAATAGGTAAAGGTTCTAAAAATCCAGCAGATAATGGGTTTGTAGTTTTGCTTCTTTGAAAAGTATGATCACAAGTGGACACAAAGATAATTACATCCTACTTGATCCTTGTCCAATAAGATAAGTCTTGGCTCTTATATATGTACGTAACTTGTATTCCAGATACCTCCTACAGCCGAGGATGGCACCCAAAATAGCATCTCTGACATTATTTCTCCAACCTACATGGATTATCTTCTTTTACCTTAAAACATCATCTTGTTGATAAGTAAGATTTGATTATGTAGTAGAAGAGATGAGTAATTTCTGAATAAGTTGATGGGATTTTTCATCATTTGTGTAGTTGTTGATGATATCCTGATTTTATGAAGGTCTAGATATGGATATTAAGCTACATCTACCCTCACTATGTGGTCTTTTAGAAAGTGCATCAGCAACTTTATTCGCCATCCCTTTTTTTGTATTGATCTCATAATTAAATCCAAGTAACTTCATCAACCATTTTTGTTGCAGAACTATTCTAATCTTATGCTTAAATAAGTACTTGATGCTCCGGTGGTCAGAATGGATGATAAACTTCCCTCCAAGAAGATAGTGTCTCCATTTAGTGGTGTCCATCACAATAACAAAAAGTTTTTTTTCATAAGTGGATAGAGCTATAGTTTGATTAAAAAGCTACGAGACCAAGATATTTTTTGTAAAAAGCTATGGATTGTCATGTTTGATTAAATATAGCTCCAGTTTCATGCTCACAAGTATCATTCTCCAAAGTGAATTGTTTATTAAAATCAGGCAGAGCAAATACTAGAGTGCTTTCCATAGCATGTTTGAGATGCTCAAAGGACAAAGTATTATCTTTAGTCTAGTAAAAATATTTTTCTTCGATATACCAGTTAATGGCCTGTTTATAGTGCCATATCCCTTAACAAACTTTTTGTAGTAACGCGTGAGTCCTAGGAACCCCTTCAATTAATTCCCTAAGATTTGTAGGAGTTGTCAGTATTTCATGCAAGCAAACTTATCAAGATAAGCTTCAACTCCTTGATCAATAATGATGTGTCTCGAGTACTCCATCTTGTGTTGGTCAAAGTAGTATTTGAAGAGTTTTGCAAAAAGTTGGTGTTATATGATCAATGATATGGTGATGTGTAAGTGCTCAATATAATCATGTAGGTTGGATCTGTAAACCAAAATATCATTAAAGGAAATAAGTATAAAGTTTCTTAAGGGTCTAAAAACATCTTCATTAAAGATTAAAATTTGGTCGGGGCATTGGTGAGGTCAAATGACATCACTTTGAGCTCATAATGGACCTTTTAAGTTCTAAATGTTATCTTGGGAATGTCTGCGGTATGTACCCTTATTTGATGATAACCATACTTCAAACCAATATTAGAGAGTATTTGAGCTTCATGTAGCTCATCCAACAACTCATTGATATGAGGTATATGAAGCTTATCCTTAACTGTGAGGTTGTTCAGTTTTCTATAATCAACACAAAATCTCCATGTATTTTTTATTTTAATTTTTTTGAGCAAGATAATTAAGGAAGAAAAGGGACTGTTGCTAGGATGAATGATACCTAATTGAAGCATTTTTTGAAAAAATATTGTACCACTGCTTTTTGAATATAAGGACATTTATATGGCCTTTGATTAATGGTTTCAGAGTTAGATTTGAGTAGTATGGTATTGTCGAAGCTTCTTTGAGGAGGTAGTTGTATGGGTTTTGCAAACACATATGGATTGTATTGTAAAACTAAAGAGAGGGGTGCAGGAATTGAAGGTCGTTCTGAAATTGAAATGGCAAATAAATTGCCAACAATACCATGGGTGTTTATTCTGAAAAATTGCTTGACTGCAGAACTACTTATCATTATTAAGGAAGATTTTCTTTGGGTCCCAGTGAGAGTGATCTTCTTACCCTTATGCTTGAAGGAAACACTTAATTTATAAAGGTTAAAAATTACATCATCTAGCTTCTTGAACCAATCAGCACCCAGAACCAAGTCACAACCACCTAGTGGAGCGTCTTAGAGCTCCAGAAAGCTTGTAGACCTGCATACTCGAATTCAAGTCAGAAAGAATATCATTTTACCATTTGAAATTGTCACTAGCATGTAAGCAATTGATTGAATTGATCAATTAAAATATTTTGCCAACATATTATTAATAAATCTATATGTACTGACAGTATCAATCAAAACAAAATTAACATGTTTCTTTATAAGGCCTGGGATTCTAATTGTTTCACCAGTGGTGATTCCAGTGATAGTTGGACGTCAACCTCAACTGGTGATTCAATATTTCCTCCATATTTGTATTCAAAAATGACATCATGTAGTTTGATCAGAAGTCTCAGTCACTACCATGAACAGTTGTTTCCTTTTGTAAAGGTGGTCTGACTTATATATCTTATCACAATTATATCACAAACCCTTTTTTTCTTCTATGTTGCATTTGGTTTTGAGTGAGTTTTTTAATAAGAGGGATGGATATGTCTTTCTCGGGGTTTGATGTAAGGACTTGCCTTACAAATTAGCACAGAAACAACTCAAAATCTCTAAGGATAAATATTGGATTGGGGAGAACAGAATTTGAGAGAGAAAAGATAACTCTTACTGATTAATTTTCATAATAAGTTCTACAAACAAAGAAGGGAAGATAAATGATAGGGTTTGGTGTGCATGTGTGCCACTCACACACACACTCTACTAATCCTACTTAGCAACTAATAATAATGATTAATTAACTACTAATTAAACTAAACAGACTACTAGCACCCCATAACCAGGTGGCCCTTAACTGAACTTGTCATACCAAGGTTGGGTCCTTACATTTGATAAGTATTTTTTGTAGTAGATATTATAGTAATAGCGGAGTTTGTAGGAAATTTTATGAACTATATATAATATAAAGGTCTCGAAGAAGAAAAATTTGTGGAAAATATTCTAGAAGCAGTTTTATTCACTTTTAATTTGTTGGATTATGAGAATTCTTTCTTGTATCATACCAAGAGCAAAGGCCTGTATAAAGGTTGTGGGGTTAAACATGAGTACAAAACCTCTGATCTCTTCATTCAATCCTCTAGTAAAACTCATAATGAAATACTCCCAAGGAAAATCCTTATGTTTACTAAGCAAAAGAGCTTTGAGGGTTTCCAATCACTCAAAATACTTTTCAACTATAGTAAGTTGAGCCAATTTATTAAACAATCCGACGATATTTCATGAGCAGGGTTTTCAAAACATAAACAAATATTATCATACAAGGTAGCGCGTCAGGTATTGATAACTTGGAAATTCAAGTACTATTTTCCAGCCTTACCATATAAACACTCCGACCATCGTTATCTTTTGTTGTTCATTGACATTAATTGTGAATCTAAAAGCAGCGCTCACGCTTCTGAATCCATCCTCTTGGATATTGGCCATCAAATCTATGGAAATCAAGCTTAGGCATACTTCCATCATATCTTTTACTATAGAATTACCCAATCCTCTTATGATTAATCGGGAACAACGGTTATGTTTCCAATTATACTGAACCTAATACAAATTAACACAAGAGATGAATAAAAATTAACCTTTGCGTTAAGGAGATGCATCCTAAGAACAAAGTTCTGTTAGATTTAATGAAATTGATAATAACAGAGAGAAGAGTTTATACTCACTTAATCCTATCTGACTCCACAGAGGTTCTAAGTCCTATACACATGTCGTCATCTGGGTGTGTGTGTGTGGGGGGGGGACAATAAATGTGATATAACGTTTACTACTTATGACACAACCAGGATTTCTACTAAGGTCTAACTAAACATAATAAAATAAGAGCATCCCAGGTTCATGATATATTTATCCTCATTCGATTTTTTTTTTTTAATTTTAGATAATGATATAGTATTATTGCCTTTAGGCTTAATCCGGACAATATAACTTCTTAATCCTTTATTTGCTTATATAAAAAAACTAATCATATTTTTAAAATATATATTGTGATATGATTGATATTTTGGTAAATATAAATTTAATATACTGATATTTTTCTTTTAATTTTGATAACAATAATTTTATTGCGATACCATTTTCTGACTGGGTATAACAAATTTCACAGGAGGTTGGAAAATTCAACGTGTATGATCTGTTTATTGCTAATAGTTTGAGTGGAGTTTGGAAACTATCTGTAAAAAACTTTGCACAAATTATTGATAAGCGGAAAACATAAGGCTATAAGCCATTGGACCATGAAATCTGGAGTCCATTGGCCTTGTACAAGGAGAATATCATATGTTCGACTTTTATTTGTCTTGTGAATTGATGGAGAGTGTAAAGGAATGATTCAGAGGTGAGCAATGTAATATCTGCATCCAAATCCAAAAACACTTTCGAAATCTAGAACATGTATAAAAAACTTTTATCTGCACAAAAGAAAAAATACTTTGTAAATGCCAGCACAAAGATTAATCTAAACTTGATTTCCCTTTTTCATATGCTTTACTGAAGCCAGATAGTTAGTAATAAATTATTGTGTAGGGATGTCGGTTGTGGTATAGACCGACCACAATGTTAAGTTTGTGGAACACAAAATATTCGGTGAACCATATCAGTTTCACAGTTAATAAAAGTAAAGTTTGAATTTCGAGAATTTGAAATTCGAACTATACGATTTCTTTTAAAATGGTTCTCTTAGAAAGAGATTAAAATTTCGCAAGTCCACTGCTCTTTGCTTGATTGGTCGGTTTTGCGATTTCCAAAGGGAATTTTTCGTAAAGAATCCTATTATTGAGGCTTGAAAGTCCATGGGTTTTTGGGGATTCACTGGGTTCTAATATCCTAAATATGGATAGGGGGACCTAATTCGTATAAAATGTCCAATTTACCCTTACACATAAATAAATCATAATCTCACTATTCATCAAAAAGAAAGAAAAAAACTAAATCTACTTCTTCTACGTCTCTTCTCATTGACAAATCATGATGAGATGATGATCATGATTTCATCATGATGAAGATGAAGACCATAAAAAAAACTTAAAACTATCATCTTCTCTTCATTCTTCTTTTCCCATTCATAAATCATAATGGAAATGATGATCATAACTTCATCATGATGAGGATGATGATCTCCCCCTTCTCTTTTTATTCTCATTCATAATTAAATCATGATGAAAATGATGATCATAAAAAGAAAAAACCAAGAAAACCCATAATTTATTTTTTCTTTTGAATCGCTAAAAAATCCGATTCGATGAATTTCGGGTAAAAAGGAACCAGTTTCTAAAGCTATTTACGGATGGGAGTTCTTACTTTCCCAACAAGAAATCATATACCATGGATGGGAAAGTGTGGATTCCTAAAAGTAAATATATATACGGTTGAGAAAATGATAATTCTCAGCCGTAATTAGCTTCATGTGGTTGGGATTTCGTAGCCGTGAGTAATTTGATAATCACAGACATAAAAAAATAGAGTTATACTTTCGGCTAGTTTTTTTCGGCCGAAAAATAGATGTTTCGGCTAGGTTTCTCAGCCGATTTTTTTTTTCCAGAACAAATTACGGCTGGGTTTTTCTCGGTTAGGTTTTTCTGAGCCGTAAGTTGTTCTGAACTTTAAAAAAATAAAAATCCACTTTGGGCTAGGAGTTCTTTATTTTTCATCCGCGTGAGTATGACATACGGCTCATAATTTATTTTATTCCCAGCCGTAAACTGTCATCACGGTTAGATCAACGTTATTTCCTAGCTTTAATAACAAAAAAAAATAGATTTCTAATGGATGTTGTTAGAGCATTGCTTGGTCGAACTCGCATGTGTTGATATCTCAAGCATGTTTATCAATGTTAGTGATCAAAACTATAAGTTTTGATTTCTAGTCTACTATAGATAAGGTCTCGAACTAGGATAGAAAGTGTAGTTGAGCTCAAGAACTCCATGGAAATCATCATACAAGATGAAGGACTACCCAAGGAACTGGATGATCTTCATCGACTAAAAGGTATGTGGAGACTTGAACTTATATATCACTCAAAAATCTATTTATCTCTTATCTTGAGACAAAAATCGTTTTGTTGTATAAACTAAGATTATGCACATTTGGTATTTCGAGCCGAGGATACCTCGCCTATCTATTTCTCAAAATATGTGTTGGTAAATCTTTTGCTATAGCCAAGTTCATCTTTACCTAGTGACGAAAGTCATGTTAAGTTTGAATCACTTTGAAAATTGCTCTGACGAAAATGGTTTGTGAATAATAACTATATAGCGTCCCTGAGAATGTTTCAATGATTGAAATGAGAGTTTAAACAATATAACCAATGGAGGATATTAGCATTGTTGTGGAAATACATATGTGTATAAGTCCTTATTCCTTGAACCAAAGTTTGCGAACTTTGTTGATCAAGAGAACCAGAGAAGTGTGTGAGCTTCAGTTCGCGAACTAGAGAAGTTCTCAAACCTGAGAATTTCTGCTGGAGTTTGTGAACTCCATCTAGGAATTTAAGTCGAACCCAGTCCGCAAACTTGAGTAGGTTATGTCTAAAAACGATGTTTATGAACTTATCTTTCTAAACTAAGGAATGTTATTGCAAACCGTGGCTATATAGTTCATGAACCGATTCGAATGGATCAAATCGTTTTTGCTTCAATTGTGTCTTATGTAGTTCATAAGATTCCTTGCAATTGAAGAACTCTTTAACTAGTTCATTAGAGTCATTTGAACTAGTTATGGTGAAGAAGAATATGGTTGATATGAAAGTTATCATATGGCTAACCATTTGGATAACTATTCTTGAACCAACTAATGTACAAGTTTGGGTACGGTTTTCACAAGCCTACAAACGTGCATTTCATGTGTGTATAACAAGCTATGTTTTCGATCTAACAGTTGATAAATATTAGCTTGGATCTAATTAGGTTTTCATCTAACGGTGAATATTGAATGCTTTTTTACTAAGCTAACATTAATTGCAGACCCTGATTTGAAAGACTATATAAGGGAGAACTCTAACAACTGGGAAAAATAATCCCCACACCTTACGTGTGATACTAGTTGCATACCTAGAGTCGATTCTCCTTTAACCTTTGGTTTCTTCTTCTAAACCAGGTTAACGACTTAAAGACTTCATTGGGATTGTAAAGCCAGACCGATACTACTTTTATTGTAGTTGTGTAATTTGATCTTGTTGTTTCTATCGTACGAGTACAATTGAAATAATTGGCTTGAGATTTCTATCTCCGATAAGCAAGATAAAAAGTAATCAAAAATATCTTCGTCTAATCGTTTGTGATTCCACAATATCTTTTTTCGCTGCGTCGATTAAGACTATTGTGAGGTGATTGACAATACTGAGCTATTGATAGGTGCTTAGAAACACCTTTCTAAGTATCGATTGATTATGCTTTCTTAGCTAGTTTTCGTGTAAAAGTGTGTTATTATATTTCTTTTATATTTTATGGGAATTTGGGAGCTTATTCTCGAAAAGAACAATAAATCATCCCATTGGCCTAAAAAATGGAAGACATGCTTCAAACACGTGGTAATCGATTGGATAATCACTGGTCGGCCGACGTCAGTGGTGGTACTGGAGGTGAAGAGAATTGTTATTCTCTAAATATTGTAGTTAGATGAATGCCACAACTACATTTACAAGAAAAGTTGGGCTTGACTTATATTTTGAGCTTACAAAGCCTGTGTTGCTTGCATTCCTGCTGAAGGGAAACAGTCAAAACCAATTACTGGAGTTCACTGCTTGCTCCTCCCAGATTCGTTGCGGTTCAAGCCATGGTTCAAGGCTTATCTGCCAGGGGTATAAAGAAGATATAGCTAGGGAAGAAGTTGGAGTTTTCTGCCATTATTGTGACTGAAATATGAAGATCATAGAATGAAAGATGGGTTGATGGCGTGTGTTGTGATGATGAACAACTCGAGTTGTGCTGAGAATACCGAGGGAGAATCTTGAGTTTAGAGTCTGCAGCTGAGAGTACTAGTCGAGCATGAGTTGCATAGAGAAGGAAGGGTCTTTGCGGCCATTTCCGATCAAGATTGTTGGAGATTGGTGATCGAGATGACTTGAGCAAGAGGATCGATCGAGAAGAAAGTACAATGGTTATGGAATAGTTAGCTTCGCTGTTGGAAGGTTTGCAGAGATTATGCTATATTATCGGTGATTGTTTCATGGAGTTGACGCTGAGAAGAAAGTTAGAAAGAGGTTGAGACTTGAGCATGGAGCTCGAGTCTGCTACCATTTATAGAGTGTTAACAATGGATTGATATTGCTGGGAATGATTGCTAAGAACGATAATGGTCGTAATGGTGGAGCTGGTTGATTAACTGAGGACTTGGCTTGCTGCTACAGTGAAGATCCATCGGGATATATGGAAAGTCTGAGGCCGAGTAAAAGAATGAAATAACAGGGTTGCTTATGGTGGTATTCCAACCGTATCCAAACCCAGGTGAACTTACGAGTTGTAAACAGGATAGAGAATAATAGAGATTGGCCTTGAATGGCTGTTTCCATATTTATTTCCCAGTAGTGATGATATGGCAAGGATGGCAGAGAAGCCGAGAAATACTGATATTGTTCACATATTAATGATGTTGGCAGTGATGATGCTTTGATCTCGAGCTGCTGGTTAAGCCATAGGTGTTTACACAAGGACTGATCTTGGCAATGGATGGATAGCTCGATGTTTTCTGTGATGATAGAGTTCGGGTTAAGAGATGGTGTTAATGGACGTGATTATGGCAGTTGAGACGCGAGTGTTGGATGAATTTGTGATGAAGCTTGAGCGGAGAAGTGGGTTTGTTGAATGCATGGTGGACAAGCACTATAAGAAGATGATGGCTGTGACTAAGAACTGAACTGGAGGTTGAAGTCAGGGAAAGAACAGCGTTGTGATGGCAGTGAAAGAAAAACGAAGTATAAGCTGCTGTTGTTGGTAATGCTGATTTAATGAATGGCCAGGGTTAGTTGTCACCAAGGATGGTTCTAGTGAAGAAAGAGAAAGTAAGAAATGGTGATGCCATGGTTACATGGAAAGAACTCAGGGAGATATTGACGGAAGTGAGGATGAACTAGTGTTGTTGTTGCTGGTGAAGCCAGAGATGGGTTTAGCCGAGAAAATGGAAGTACGAATTAAAGTTTGAAAATTCTAATACATACAGACTGTGGTTGCGAGAGACATTGTTGTATGGCCTGAGTCGAGAATGGGAGATATTTTCGATGGTTAAGATGATGGAAATGGGCTGTCAGTTTCATAAAACTGACAAGCCAAGAATGGAAGTTGGGCTTGGATGACAACATTGTGGGCTGAACTGTACAGTATCTATGCGAAAGCCCATTAGTTGTGGCTGAAATTCTTTACACGACCAGACTTTTTGGACGTGTGATTTTGGCCAGAGTTTGGCAACCTTTTGGAACGGGATTTAATGCTCGGGACACAATTCTTGAGGAGGTGCACTTTCCTATTTTTGCTAGGTTTTCTAGTTTCTTCAAGAGGAGGTACACTTTCCTATTTTTTATAGGTTTTCTAGTTTCTTCAAGAGGAGGTTACAAAACTCTATATATAGGGAAGCTTAGACACAATTTTAGGATATCTTCTTTTCACCGTTTTTCTCCCCCTTGGGGGGAGAGGTATCTCTTTTCTATATTCTTTTTATTATAAGGATGAATTGAAAGTTCTAATTGTGAAGCTCAATTATGTACAAGTTTGTTTCAAGTTTTAAATTGATTCATTGTGGATTGTTTTTACTATATCGAAGGTTTATGATTGATTCTTAGATTGGTTTGGGTGCGCAACTAGGTTAGTCTATTAATCATTCTATTGCTAGTAGAGAGTTGAGTCGATTCGTAATTGTCTCTCATCTCCTACACAAGTAGAAATCGCAAGACCTTGCGGAGGGATTCTGTGTTTCAATTGCGAGTAAAGACAACACCAGTAAGTGGACCAAGCGTACCGAGTTTAACTGCTGGGATCAAACCTAAATTCATAAATCTTAATGCGTTCGGGGAATTACATCTTGTAAGCGAACCTCAAGGTGGTTCTTTTGAATATAATCCGGTAGTCAAGCACTTCTGTATCCGGTGATACAAGGAGTTTTGGGGATAGCTAAGCGTACCTGCTTTCCTACGGTTGGTGTCAGTTGATTCTAACAAGAGATAAACGGGTACAATATTGAGTTAACGGTTAGTAACTGCGAAGGATTTCTTCAATATCTTTTTCTTATTATCCTTCTTTTATATATTTGCTGATTTAAATAACATATCAAATATATTTGCATTACTCTTCGTGGGAACGATCTTTACTACCGCTATATTATATTTAATTAGTGGGAAATATCTTTTTATTTTGTTGAGTAAACGACGCTCACCAGCTGTGTTTCGGGATATAAGTCTAGTTTATCAATTGGTTCCTGTTCACCTTGATTTACCAAAAGACGTAACAAAACTCGTAGGTATATTCATGGGAGACGGATTTATCAATTACCGTAGACTTTTCTGTGTGATACAGATTTGTTTATTAAAGTCTTCGACTTTGGGTCATAGCAACTTTTAGTTGTGGGTGAGATCATCTAAGGGAATCAAGTACGTATTATCCTGCTGGGATCAGAGGCATAGGAGCATAACTGTACCTTAGATCAGTGTGAGATTGATTGGGGATCAACAACAGTCCAGACCGAAGTTAGATTGGAGTAGTCTAGTGTCTGCAGCGGCTTAATATAATGTATGTTTAATCTGGACTAGGTCCCGGGATTTTTCTGCATTTGCGATTTCCTCGTTAACAAAATTCTGATGTCTGTGTTATTTCATTTTCCGCATTATATTGTTTATCTTTATAATTGAAATAATAAAGGTTGTGCGTTGAAGATTAATCAATTAAAATATCCAACATTTGGTTGTTGATTTACATTGATTGACACTTGGATATTGGTCTTTGGTATCGCTGATTTCTATTAGCTTGAGTAAATCAAAACAAGAGAGAGAGAATACCTCCTTGATATATTTATATCTAGATTGAGTCTGGCTGTCTAGTTGATTCTCTAGAAAGAAACTCAGAGTTAGTCCATACAGATTGCTAATCGAAATATTGGGTGTGGTTGTTAGACCCCCCTTTTTCAATTGGTATCATAGCATACAAACACGTTTAAAGACCTTATCAGTATGTGTTTGTAGCGATCTGACTCTATGGACAATTGTAGTATCTCTGAAAAATGTATCACCAGAAATAAAAACCATGTATCGTTTATTTCTATTAAAGAGACGATTCTTTAATCTCGAACATAGACGAACCTTGTGTTCAAACTAGACAGATAGGTTATGACATGTGTTGTTCCGATTATCCTTCAAAAGAGTCTATTTCTCAAAATAAACGGGAAATATCTAATGAGAATGATTTGATTCTAAATCTTGTTAGAATCCAAGATGATAGGTACATTCGATTGAAACAACATGTCAATGTTATTCTTGGTGTCATAAGAGACTGCAAATTCAAAGAAAATACTGAAGATCATTCTTCATGTATGACTCTTGAAGCAAGCCTTGAAAAGGATGCGTTGGAAATAGAGCATCTCTTGAGTAAGCTCTTTATTCAAGGATTCTCAAAGCAGTCCAATATACCAACTACTTCTGCTATAACTGAAAGTGATCCAGTACCAGAATTAAAATCGGAGTCCCTTCCAATCAAGAAAGATGTGTTAGCATCCTATGATCAAGGAAATTCCACACCACATGGAAGGAAGAAATATCCTGAGGAGAATGTTAAGACTAAACTTCCTAATCACCAGTGTGATCATAAAGTATGTATCTGTTGTGAGGAAAAAGGTTCTATCACAAAAAAAGGAAACTCTAGGTTGAATAAAAATTCTCTTGTTCAACTTTAACACACCTTAAACTTAATCCTCAAAGGTGTAACTGTCATTCGTATGGCGAAAGCCATTGGTTTTCGTACTTACCATGTGTATGTTACCAGGAAGATCAGTTCAATGAGTTTCTCAAATGCTCGAAATCAGAGCAGAAGTCTTAATAAGAATCGTTTAAAGAAAGACCAAGTCGTTTTCTCTGAAAACAACGGTTCTCTTGATATGAAAGAAATTCCAGGAGAAAGAAGAAAAATTTATGTTATGAGAAGTAACCTAATAGAAATAATTCAAGGATGCAAAGAAATTGTCAACAGGTTTTCATCCTCCTCAAGTCAAGACTCTTGTAGAAATCGAGGCCTGGCACGGGTCGAGTGCCGGACTATTACGATTCCTAATTGTTATGGGGGTAAAATCTATGTGCTCATCCGTTCGTGGATGTTTATCGCACAAGGTCGGACAAAGGTAGCTTCTTACGAGTTTGTTCTATAAGAGAGTTAACTCCGTAAAGAGAGATGTTTTGAAGTCTCCACCTGACTAATAGGAGTCAGGACCCTTTAACTAGTTTGAATTCTTTTGAGGAAAACAAAACCTGATTATGACTTTCATTTTTGTGGTCTGCTATCAGAGAGTCTGGGTAAGGATATTCTAGTACGGGATGGGAAGGTGTTAGGCACCCATCAGCCTCCCAATCATACGATTGGCCTATACTTCATGATTAAATGGGAATAATATTTATAACTTTTCTTTAAATGTTCTATACACACTTGTGACTCTGGGACTAATATAGCTGGTGAAACAACTCATGATTTTCGGCTGTATCGGAGACCTGGATCAATTCTTATCATGTTGAGAATATTAATGGACCAAATCTAAAGTTGTAATTTTAGATTAATGTGAATAGTTTAAATTTGAACTAGATACCCATGGATGATGTCAAAAACTTGGGAGCTATCACAGATTACCGATTAAAGGCTTATTGAAATTTTGGAGTAATAACCGATAACTTGTAACTTACCCAGTTGTTAGATAAGTTATTTGGCCCATCATTCATGTGTGGAGTCATGATATTTGGAGGGAAATCGCTACATGATATGTATTAATTAGATTATACTACGAAATATATCATTACCCATAAATTATGTAGAAATTGACATGGACAATAAGAATGTGAGAGGCGAACTCCACTCTACTCACAATTTTGTTCTATCCACGAAAATAAATTTGATCAATATTACCTTAAACAGGGTATTTGCTTCAAAGACTTTTATACTCTTCCTTTTTTGTTTTTGGTTAAGTATGCTGAAAGTAGTTAAAGTACCAGCAATTTAATGCTAATCTTTTAAAAACTTAAAGACAATACCTGATTTGATATTTTTAATATTTTTTGGTTTTTTTCTCAAAATGAACTATAAATGTATAAGACAATAATAACTATTAAATAGGAAGGAAAATTGGTTTCTCTTTGATTAAATGTCAAAATACATGGAGACTAAGAACATGTGAGAAGAAATATTTTCTAATTGAAAGACAATAATTCTTCTTGGTTTGGGTGGAAACCTAGATTTTTTATTGTGTTTTCATGAGGAGAATAAGAATAATCTCTTGGGTGTAATTGGTTGTGTTTCTTTGTTGTAGAATCAGATTTTTATGGGATAGTTGGTTGTGGTTGATGATTTTTTGAGAGAGATGTAATTATTTTGGGATTTCTTGTTGTTTCTTGGTTTTTCTTGTCGTGGTTTGGGTGGAAACCTTGGTTTTTCTTTTTTGTGTGTTTGGTTTTTCTTGTTGTTGTGTGGTTTGGGTGGAAACCTTGTGTTGTGTGGTTTGGGTGGAAACCTTTGTTGTTGTGTGGTTTGGGTGGAAACCTTGTTTTGTGTGGTTTGGGTGGAAACTTTTGTTGTTGTGTGGTTTGGGTAGAAACCTTGTTTTGTGTGGTTTGGGTGGAAACCTTTGTTGTTGTGTGGTTTGGGTGGAAACCTTGTTTTCTATCTTTCTCACTCGTTTCTCGCAAGAATAAGTGAAAGAAGAAGTAAAGGAAGAAGTGTTGTTTTAAGAAGTGTTGGAAGAAGTCTGTTCTGAATGAAATTTTTTGTTCCTTTTTATAGCCACTGAATCCCTCTGCCTAATCCATAACATCCTATTGGGAAAAGGAGAAAAAATCCCAGCCGCCCTTTTTTTTCTTTCTTTTCCTCGCATGCAAATTTGACAGGCCGCCTCTCTTTCTTTTATGCGCGTGAAGCTGTCCTTTTTGACCCAAAAATCAGTCACTTTGCATGCTAGCCGCCTTTTCTTTCTCTTCAACATTCATCACTTTATTTCTCTTCAACATTTGAGTGTCCTTTTGTACATTTTGTCTTGGCATGGTCCCACCTAAATTGTTTCTTCTTGATTATCAATTTAATAATTTCTCACTCCCTAAATTCTCCCCTTTCACATGATCATCACGTACATAAAGAGTATATCCAAATCAGTCCACTAATTAATGTTTTGGTGCTGATAAGGGGAGGATGAAAAGTGGTCGCCCCTTAACGTCTTCTGAGTTCTTGTTTTGCTCATAACTTCTTCATACGAACTCCGAAGGACTTAGTTCTTTCGCCATTGAATTTGTATTCTCCTCCTCTTTAATGTGATAACAAGAACTTCTGGGTTTGAATGGGTAATGAAATGGGTAGGAGTAGTGTTTGTGGGATGATTTAAAGGACATGGAAATCCTTAATTGTTCCACAAAGAGTTTCCCTTGTATTCGGCTTTGAAGCATAAGACTGATATTTTCCATGGAAGGTGCGAAATTGGGGTGTCAACAACTCTTCTGGCAAGAATTTAAACTATGTCATGTATTTCGATGACAGTAAGTTTTATGATAATTTCTCGAATCAAAAGGTATCCCTCTATAAATTAAGAAGGAAAAGAGACTTGATGATAAACACAATTCTTTTAATGAGCTTGGAGATCATACTTGTGCTAATTAATCACAAGGGTAAAGAATTTGCTCATAAAAATCCTGTTGAGCAAGATGTGTTAAAGTCAGGTAAACTAATGGAAAAATTGCTTTTGTTGAGTTAAGTTATTTTCTTATCGTCCATAGATAAACTTTTTACCACAGACAAGTTTTTCTAAGTATTGTTTACACTTATAGTTCTGTTATTTTCTTTTCTTTCTTTCTTATTCCTTATGGGGTGTACTGTATTCGAATGTGTACACGGGTTACCATTTCGAGGCGACAGTCTGAAAACCCTAAAAAGTGTTCCTCCCTAAGAAACCTTTAAATACCAAACCTATGGGTCACGTTTACATACTTTAGGTTATTTCTATCAAGAAATGTCTTCTTCTTCACGAGCGTGTGGTTTTGCTAGAGGATTTCTTGCTAAAGGTATTGGTTTTGAGTCCAAAGGAAGGAAGAAGAGAACCCTTTTCCAAGATAATCATCCTAATGCATCATGTTACTATGCTTACTCAAATGAGAATATTGAAAATGGGGATATGATCTCGGCTGAAGTGGTTCATGACTTTCTTAAATATTGCAAGGAAGAAAAACTGCAACTTGATGGTACTTTGAAAAGTCTTGACGTGTTAAACACTGAGTTGGAAAAAGTCACATCTGAACTTGATCTCTTGAAAACACAAGTCAAAGTTCTTCTGAATAAAGACATCTTTTCTAAAGTTGCAGTAGATGCTGTCGATCACAAGATTCAACGATCTCAAGACTCATGAGAATCCAGAACTGTGAATATGACTTCTGTTTGTGTTCGGCTTTGGCTTGGAAGTATTTTTTGGTTTAGTCTGTTTTGATTTTGTTTTCCTAGTAAATCTTCTATTTTTCTTGTTTTGTTTAGAAGAATAACCAGAGTTTCGAATATCCATTATTGTGATTACACATAGCTATGTCTAACGTTTTCATCTTCATGTTTTTAGATTTATTGGTTTAAATTCTAAAACTGTTTGGAAGATTATTATTGCAGTATTAATCTTTATGGTTTTTTATATTGGAATATTGTTATGGGATACGTGTGTTTGCGTCTGTGAACTTGATTGTCCCATACCTTGTCAAAAGTAAAGTCTTTCATGAGTTGATATGCTTAAAGGAATGAATTGACTTTTGACAAATACAAAACTTAAGCCTATTATATCAATTTTTGATAAAAGATAGGTTAAAATATTTTGTTTTCAAGGATGGTGTCTATTATATGTCATTGTGTAAATAGTGATGAAAAATAGAATGAATCCTTGTATATTCCGCAGTAATTGATCTTCAATGATCCATTTTTTGTGTATTACTGTGAGGCTCTGTAATGTGTGTTATGTTGAGAACTAATCAACCAAAGTTGATAATTGTCATGATTAGCTTCATTGTTGTTCCGTAAGGTACTTTATGTCGAGCATATTGAACTAAATTAATCATCTTGTTTGGTTATTTAGTTATGACTCCGTAAGTTTTCTTATATGAGTATAAACAATTAATTTGATTACTCTTGTGATTAGTTTAGTTGTGTATTATGATGAGATTAATTATGTGTTCTCTTGTGATTAATCTAATTGAGATTTTTAAGTCTCCATAAGTTTACTTGTGTTGAGCATATTCGGTTAAGTTAATTGTGAGTTCGCTTATGGTTATTTTAATATTTTTGGATTCAAATTCATACTTGTATGTGATTTGTTATGTCCAAAGAAATCCTTCTTTTCTTTTGAAATTAAGGTCGCCCTTGTTGTTTTTTCGAGAATGACATATTATGGGGGAGAGTTCTTAATTGAACTTGTGCTTAATAGCCAAATCTTTGTGGGGAGTGCGGCTATGAAATATTATAGGGGTCATATTGTATCTTTATAGACTCCTTGATGAATGCATTTAGCTTCGGCTTTATGATTGCATCTAAATAAGATGATATATACTTACCTTTGTTCATGAAGCATCTCTTACGGAAATGTCATTAGGATCCCGTTCTTGTACCTTTGCCAATTTTATTGACAAAAAGGGGGAGAATTAATATGTAGTTCACACTACAAATACATATGGTTTTCGGATCATTATGTAAGGGGGAGTGGTTTCCATGTGAGGTGGAGTATTGACTAAGGGGGAGTGACATATCACCATAGTATTATTGTTGAAGTTGTGATGCAATTGTACTTTGACGATGTGTAATGATACTATGACACTGTATAACAATAATTGAGAACTCTTGTTTTCTTGTTGTTATAGCTATGGATTTTCAACAATGATGATGCTAAACTTACAACCTTTGGAATCATTAGAGTACTTGGAAGTGACGAAGATTTCGAGTAATGTTGAAGATTAGACATGTGGAATAGCAGCTACAAAGTTTATTTATATATTTTTTGTATTCCATATGTATTGATAGTTTTGTCACTAAAATTAACAAAGGGGAAGATTGCTAGAGAATTTATCGGTCGAACTCGCATGCGCTGATATCTCAAGCATGTTTGTCAATGTTAGTGATCAAAACTATAAGTCTTGATTTCTAGTCTACTATAGCTAAGGTCTCAGACTAGGATAGAAAGTGTAGTTGATATCAAGAACTCCATGGAAATCATCATACAAGACAAAGGACTACTCAATGGACTGGTGGATATTCATCGACTAAAAGGTATGTGGAGACTTGAACTTATCTATCACTCAAAAGTCTCCTTATCTCATATCTTGAGACAAAATTCATTTTGCGGTAAAGACTAAGATTATACATATTTGGTATTTTGAGCCGAGTATACCTCGCCTATATATTTCTCGAAATACGTGTTGGTAAAGCTTTCGCTTTAGCCAAGTTCTTCTTTACCTAGTGACGAAAGTCATGTTAAGTTTCAATCACTTTAAAAATTGCTCTAACGAAAAATGGTTTGTGAATAACAACTATATAAAGTCCTATGAGAATGTTTCAATGATTGAAATGAGAGTTTAGACAATATAACCAATGGAGGATATAAGCATTGTTGTGGAAACACATATGTGTATAAGTCCTTATTCCTTGAACCAAAGTTTGTGAACTTTCTGATCAAGAGAACCGGAGAAGTGTGTGAGCTTCAGTCTGCGAACCCAGTCCGCGAACTGGCGAAGTTCTCAAACTCGATAATTTATGCTGGAATTTTTGAACTCCATCCGGGAACTTAAGTTCGCGAACTTGATTAGGTTATGTCTAAAATGATGCTTGTGAACTTATCCTTACAAACTAAGGAATTCTTTTGCAAACCGTGGCTATATAGTTCATGAACCGATTAGAGTGAATCAAATCGTTTTTGCTTCAATTGTGTCTTGTGTAGTAAATGAGCTTTCCTTGCAATTGAACAACTCTCTAACTAGTTCATTTGAGTCATTTGAACTAGTTATGGTGAAGTAGAATATGGTTGATATGAAAGTTATCATATGGTTAACCATTTGGTTAACTATTGTTGAACCAACTGATGTACAAGTTTGGGTACGGTTTTCACAATCCTACAATCGTACATTTCATGTGTGTATAACAAGATATGTTTTCGATCTAACGGTTGATAAATATTAGCTTGAATCTAATCAGGTTTTCATCTAACGATGAATATTGAATGCTTTGTTATTAAGCTAACATTGATTGCAAACCCTGATTTGAAAGACTATATAAGGTAGAATTCTAGCAACTGGGAAACCTAATCCCCACACCTTACGTGTGATACTAGTTGCATTGCTAGAGTCGATTCTCCTTTAACCTTTGGTTTCTTCTTCTAAACAAGATTAACAACTTAAAGACTTCATTGGGATTGTGAAGCCAGCCCGATACTACTTTTATTGTAGTTGTGTGATATGATCTTGCTATTTCCATCGTACGAGTACAATTATAATAATTGGATTGAGATTTATATCTCCGATAGGAAAGATAAAAAGTAATCACAAACATCTTCGCCTCATCGTTTGTGATTCCACAATATCTTTTTTCGCTGAGTCGATTAAGACTATTGTGAGGTGATTGATAACACTGAGTTGTTCTTCGGGAATATAAGTCTGGTTCATCAATTGGTTCCTGTTCACCTTGATTTATCAAAAGACGGAAAAAAAAACTCGTAGGTATATTCGTGGGAGATGGATTTATCTATTACTGTAGACTTTTCTGTGTGATACAGATTTGTTTATTAAAGTATTCGAATTTGGGTTGTATCAACTCTTAGTTGTGGGTGAGATATTCTAAGGGAATCAAGTACGTAGTATCCTGCTGGGATCAGAGGCGTAGGAGCATAACTGTACCATGAATCAGTGTGAGATTGATTGAGGCTCGACTACAGTCCATACCGAAGTTAGATTGGAGTAGGCTAGTGTCTGTAGCGGCTTAATACAGTGTATGTTTAATCTGGACTAGGTCCCGGGGTTTTTCTGCAATTGCGGTTTCCTCGTTAACAAAATTCTGGTGTCTGTATTATTTCATTTTTTGCGTTATATTTTTTATCTTTATAATTGAAATAATACAGGTTGTGCGTTGAAGATCAATCAATTAAAATATCCAACCTTTGGTTGTTGATTCATATTGATTGACAATTGGATATTGGTCTTTGGTACCATCCAAGTTATTCCTTGTATTTGATTAAAGACTCGCTGATTTCTATTAACTTGAGTAAATCAAAACAAGAGAGAGATAATAACTCCTTGAGATATTTCTTTCTAGATAGAGTCTATTTGTCTAGTTGATTCTCTAGAAAGAAACTCGGAGTTAGTCCATACAGATTTCTAACCGAAATATTGGGTGTCGTTGTTGGACCCCCGCTTTTTTAATTAGTATTAGAGCAGGAAAACACGTTTAAAGACCTTATCAGTCTGTGTTTGTAGGGATCTGACTCTATGGACAAGAGTAGTATCTCTAAAAAATGCATCACCAGAAATAAAAACCCTGTCTCGTCTATTTTTATTAAATAGAACGATTCTTCAATCTCGAACATAGACGAACCTTGTGTTCAAACTAAAAAGACAGGTTCTGACATGTATTTCCCCGATTATCCATCAAAAGAGTCTATTTCTCAAAATAAACGAGAAACAACTGACGAGAGTGATTTGATTCTAAATCTTGTAAGAATCCAAGCTGATAGATTCAATCGGTTGAAACAACATGTCAATTTTATTCTTGGTGTAATAAGAGACTGCAAATTCAAAGAAAATACTGAAGATCATTCATCATGTATGACTCTTAAAGCAAGCCTTAAAAAGGATTCGTTGGAAATAGAGCATCGCTTGAGTAAGCTCTCTATTCAAGGATTCTCTAAGCAGTCCAATATACCAACTACTTCTGCTACAACTGAAAGTGCTCCAACACCAGAAGTAAAATCGGAGTCCCTTCCAATCAAGGAAGATGCGTTAGTGTCCTCTGATCAAGGAAATTCCACACCACATGGAAGGAAGAAATCTCATGACGAGAATGTTAAGACTAAACTGCCTAATCACCAGTGTGATCAGAAAGTATGTCTCTTTTGTGAGGCAAAAGATTCTGTCACAAAAAAGGGAAAGTCTAGGTTGAATAAAAATTATCTTGTTCAACTTCAACACACCTTAGAATTAATCCTCAAAGGTGTAACTGACATTCGTATGGCGAAA
The DNA here is from genome assembly GCA_023529315.1 of Papaver bracteatum. Classification (NCBI taxonomy): domain Eukaryota; kingdom Viridiplantae; phylum Streptophyta; class Magnoliopsida; order Ranunculales; family Papaveraceae; genus Papaver; species Papaver bracteatum. The sequence goes on along the minus strand of JAJJWX010005393.1, from coordinate 42,142 downwards.
CCCATTGGTTTTCGTACTTACCCTGTGTATGTTACCAGGAAGTTCAGTTCAATGAGTTCCTCAAATGCTCGAAATCAGAACATAAGTCTTAATAAGAATCGTCTAAAGAAAGATCAAGTCGTTTTCTCTGAAAACAGCAGTTCTCTTGATATGAAAGAAATTCCGGGAGAAATAAGAAAAATTGATGATATGAGAAGTAACCTGATAGAGATAATTAAAGGATACAAAGAAATTGTCAACAGGTTGTCATCCTCCTCAAGTCAAGACTCTTCTGGTTAGAATTCAAACTATGTCTCATATTTCGATGACAGTAAGTTTATGATAATTTTTCGAATCAAAAGGGATACCTCACTAAATTAAGAAGGAAAAGATACTTGATCATAAACATAATTATTTTAATGAGCTTGGAGCTCATACTTGTGCTAATTAATCACAAGGGTAAAGAACTTGCTCATAAAAATCCTGTTGAGAAAGATGTGTTAAAGTCAAGTATACTAATGGCAAAGTTGTTTTTGTCGAGTTAAGCTATTTTCTTATCGTCCATAACTAAACTATTTACTACAGACAAGTTTTCCTAAGTATTGTTTGTATTTATAGTTCTGTTATTTTCTTTTCTTGCTTTCTTATTCCTTGTGGGGTGTACTGTATTCAAATGTGTACACGCGTTACCATTTCAAAGCGACAGTCTATAAAACCTAAAAAGTCTTCCTCCCTAAGAAACCTTTAAATACCAAACCTCTAGGTCACGTTTACGTACTCTAGGTTATTTATATCAAGAAATGTCTTCTTCTTCACGAGCATGTGGTTTTGCTAGAGGCTTTCTTGCTAAAGGTATTGGTTTTGAGTCCAAAGGAAGGAAGAAGAGAAACCTTTTCCAAGATGATCATCCCAATGCCTCATGTTACTATGCTTACTCACATGCTAATATTGAGAATGGGGATATGATCTCGGCTGTAGTGGTTCATGACTTTCTTAAATATTCCAAGGAAGAAAAACTGCAACTTGATGGTTATTTAGTTATGACTCCATAATTTTTCTTATGTGAGTATAAACAATTAATTTGATTACTCTTGTGATTAGTTTAGTTGTGTATTCCGATTAAATTAATTATGGGTTCTCTTGTGATTAATTTAATTGATATTTTTAAGTCTCCATAAGTTTACTTGTGTTGATCATATTTGATTAAATTAATTGTGAGTTCGCTTATGGTTAATTTAATATTTTTGGATTCAAATTCATACTTTTATGTGATTTGTTATGTCCAAAGAAATCCTTCTTTTCTTTAGAAATTAAGGTCGCTCTTGTTGTTCTTTCGGGAATGACATATTATGGGGGAGAGTTCTTAATTGAACTTGTGATTAATTGCCAAATCTTTGTGGGGAGTTCGGCTATGGAATATTATAGGGGTCATCTTGTATCTTTATAGACTCCTTGATGACTGCATTTAGCTTCGGCTTTATGATTGCATCTAAATAAGATGATATATACTTACCTTTGGTCATGAAGCATCTCTTACGGAAATGTCATTAGGATCCCATTCTTGTACATTTTCCAATTTTATTGACAAAAAGGAGGAGAAATAATATGTAGTTCACACTACAAATACATATGGTTTTCGGATCATTATGTAGGGGGGGGGGTGGTTTCCATGTGAGATGGAGTATTGACTAAGGGGGAGTGACATATCACCATAGTATTATTATTGAAGTTGTGATGCAATTGGACTTTGACGCTGTGTAATGATACTATGACATTGTATAACAATGATTGAGAACTCTTTTTTCTCGTTGTTATAGCTATGGATTTTCAACAACGATGATGCTAAACTTACAACCTTTGGAATCATTGGAGTACTTGGAAGTGACGAAGATTTCGAGTAATGTTGAAGATAAGACATGTGGAATAGGAGCTACAAAGTTTATTTATATATTTTTTGTATTCCATATGTATTGATAGTTTTGTCACTAAAATTGACAAAGGGGGAGATTGCTAGAGCATTGCTCGGTCGAACTCGCATGCGTTGCTATCTCAAGCATGTTTGTCAATGTTAGTGATCAGAACTATAAGTCTTGATTTCTAGTCTACTATAGATAAGGTCTCGAACTAGGATAGAAAGTGTAGTTGAGCTCAATAACTCCATTGCAATTATCATACAAGACGAAGGACTACTCAAGGAACTGGTGGATCTTTATCGACTAAAAGGTATGTGGAGACTTGGACTTATCTATCACTCAAAAGTCTATTTGTCTCCTATCTTGAGATAAAAGTCATTTTGATGTATAAACTAAGATTATACACATTCAGTATTTCGAGCCGAGTATACCTCACCTATCTATTTATCGAAATATGTGTTGGTAAAGCATTCGCTTTATCCAAGTTCATCTTTACCTAGTGACGAAAGTCATGTTAAGTTTTAATCACTTTGAAAATTGATCTGACAAAAAATGGCTTGTGAATAAGAACTATATAACGTCCTATGAGAATGTTTCAATGATTGAAATAGGATTTTAGACAATATAACTAATGGAGAATATAAGCATTGTTGTGGAAACACATATGTGTATAAGTTCTTATTCCTTGAACCAAAGTTTGTGAACTTTGTTGATCAAGAGAACCGTAGAAGTGTGTGAGCTTCAGTCCGCTAACCCAATCCGCGAACTGCCGAAGTTCTCAAACCCGAGAATTTCTGCTAGAGCTTGTGAACGTCATCCGAGAACTTAAGTCCACGAACCCAGTCCGCGAACTTGAGTAGATTATGTCTAAAAACGATATTTGTGAACTTATCTTTATAAACTAAGGAACGCTATAGCAAACCGTGGCTATATAGTTCATGAACCGATTCTAGTGAATCAAATCATTTTTGCTTCAATTGTGTCTTGTGTAGTACATGAGATTTCCTTGCAATTGAACAAGTCTCTAACTAGTTCATTTGAGTCATTTAAATTAGTTTTGGTGAAGAAGAATATGGTTGATATGAAAGTTATCATATGGCTAACCATTTGGTAACTATTGTTGAACTAACTAATGTACAAGTTTGAGTACGGTTTTCACAAGCCTACAAATGTGCATTTCATGTATGTATAACAAGCTATGTTTTCGATCTAATGGTTGATAAATATTAGCTTGAATCTAATTAGGTTTTCATCTAACGGTGAATATTGAATGCTTTGTTACTAAGCTAACATTGATTGCAAACCCTGATTTGAAAGACTATATAAGGGAGAACTCTAGCAACTGATAGGTGTGATAAACAACTAATTTATATCTAGTATTTATGCTTTCTTTGTTACTTTTCTTGTAATTTATGTATTTTACGCGTGTTTTTGAGTTATTAGGTACTCTGGAGTTATACAGAGGAAAAAAAGAAGAAATCATCCTAAATTGAGCAATAAGTGCAAAATTGTCAATTCATGGGCGAACACTATCTGGAGCCCGGTCAAGGTTAAGGGACAACTCTCTTTGGAGGAGTGTTAAATACAGATCAGCTAAGGCTAAGGGGATCTTATTAATCTTAAATCTTTTATCTTCTACTTTTATTCTAGGGTTTAGAAACATGGAAGCTTTTCTTTTTCTTCTTGTTATGAACTCCATGAATATGAGTACCTAGTTTTCTATTGGTTATGGAATAATTGGATTTCACATAATATGCTTTTTGATATGATAAATTAGTTTTGTATCCATATTATCGATTATGATTCACTATTTATATTGTTACATGATTTGAAAGCTTGTTTGATCGAGTCGCGAATCGGTTGAGTTTGTTTTCATCTCTATTGCTAGATTAGGGTTTGTTATACGCAAAAGTGATAGATTCATGATTACAAGTAGCATGAATATGGTTATAGCTTATAGTGATGCATCCTTATGATCATATGTGAACCATAACCTTTGTTAAATAGGATTAGTGCGTTTTCCACGTTCGATTGCTTTGATTGGCCTGATTTCATAGAACTTAATGCATCTAGGGAATTAAACTTGATTAGTGCTTTTACACGTTAGGTTGTTCTCTTAGATAGAACTCATACTCGCATCTTTTAATGTGTTTGTTGATGACAAGAGGGAATTAGCGGGATATTCTTACGATTAAGGTATTCTATGGCCATTGATAAAAGAGATTAAATATCAATTCTAGTTATTGTGAAAAGCATGTTTGTGAATGAAGATGAATCCTTAACCAATATCTCTTCTATTTGATTTGTTTGCTTATTTCTTTCTTTGCTTTTATATTTGTTTGCTATATTAAAAATCAGAAAAATCCCCCGTGTTATTTATGGGAAACCAAAAATATATTGACAACCTAGTCCTCTCTGTGGGAACGATCCTTTCTTGCCCTTGCTATATTATATATTTTGAGTAGTAAGAAAGTGTAATTTATTTTCGCTCGGCTGACAACCGATCAAATTTTGGCGCTGTTTCCGGGGAGGCAGCGGTTGTTCACTTGTTTTTGGTTTTTTGGTTTTGGTTTCTTTTTTTTTTTTTTTTTTTTTTTTTTCTGGTTGTTAACATAGTTTGAGAACTCTTGTTTCAGGTACCAATTTCTATGGAAGGAGCATTTTGGAACAACGGATACGGTTTCCAACAACCTCAACAACATGACAACTTCCAACCATTCCATGGGTATAATCAAAACCAATTTATTAGCTATGATCAATATCCTACGGAATATTGTGGTCCTCATACGTATCAAAAATCTTATGGCGGGTATGTGTGTGAACAACCACAAGGATGGGAGGATTCTTATGCTCGTGAACAACAAGTCTCTAACTTTTTGGATAAATTTTCCAACTTTGTACAACAATAGTTTCAAAAAATATAAAGAGAATAGAGAAGAGAAACTCCAAGAACTTCGTGAAGGTATTGCTAACTTGTGAAGAGGCATTGATCAATGCAAGGAAGATATGAATAATTCTAATGTGCATATGGTTTGTGATGAATATTTGATTGATGCTAATGTTGAAAAATGCCAATCCTTGGGCACTTTCATTGTTAATTGTGTAGCTAACTCAACTTTTGATCTTAATAATGATCATTTGCCTATTCAAAAGGATGAGTTAGAGTTTAGCAACACTAAATTCAGTGACAAAGAACTTTATGTTAACTATGAAAGTGACGGTGATTATGATACATTGCTTGAAAAAACTCATGGTGACAACAACGAGGAGTGTACAATGGAATCTTTTTGGGATCAAGATGAAGACGAAGAGGAATATGATGACACTAGTGCAGCTTGCTCAAGCATTTATCCTAATAATGATCAAGAGCCTATTTAAAGGGTGGAGCTTGAGGATGAAGCATTTCTGAGTGTTCTAAAAAAGTTCCTTATAGCGAAATTTGGATCCACAATGAATTATGTGCCTTACAACAAAGAGGAGTGTGTTGAGAATGTGACCGTTATGACCAATATTGTGGAAGACCCAATTGAGCTTGCAAAGGATTGTAATGATGATGTTGATGTCGAGACTTTGGTTAAGGCAGAAACGGACGAAGAATGGTTGCAAGGTTTGATAGAGGACCATGATATACAAGAGGTGAATAATTCACTTGAGTTTTTCAAGGATGAAGAGGATTCCGTGATACAATAGATTGTGATAGGTTTGTCTAAACTTTTTCATATTGTTTTTTCTCCTTTACCTCTTATTGGTTTGAATGTATATGCTTCGAGAACATTGTTGAATGACTTTGTTTCTCGATATCTTCCATTAGAGATACTTGATTCTCATACTATACAAGTTTGTGAACAAGAAACTGTGGAAGTACCCGACTCCTATATTCTTTACCCAATTTCAAGTGTGGACAAGAATAGGTGTGGGGGAAGCTTTTATCGATTAATAGCTTCGTTTCTATTTTATATTACTAATATTTGTATGGATCTATTGTTTTCGAAACAGGTACTATGGGTGGATCCCCAAATTTTCCGATTGTTAGTATATGGGGAATGAATCTTACAAGAAGCTAAGTCGGGTCGTAGACTTTAAAACAAGCGCTAAGTGGGAGGCAACCCATCGGTTTTGTATTTCTTATCCTTTTGTTTTTATTTTCTTTGTGTTTCGTTTATTTATTTTCTTGTTCCATATCATATTAGGATTTCCCACCTTGACTTTACTAGGATGATTCAGTTACATTGAGGACAATGTAAGGTTTAAGTGTGGGGAAGTGGTTAAGCATATATTTTAAAAAAATAAATTTTTTTTTTTGTTGCATAAAACCTTTAACTTGTAGAGATTTTAGAGTCACTAGCATACTTATAGGTATGTTTACATAGAGAATTCTGATCGACATAATTGAACTTGGAAGTGTTAGGGAACTACGTTCGGATTTCTTACGAATTGGAGTGTTAAATTATGGATTTAATCATACCGGTGATGCAAATGAGGTGCAAGGAGAAATGCATTATTAGAGTTGTTGATCAATCATTAGTGGAGATTAACCATTTTCATATCAACCAAGGCACCGACCAAAAATTATTCCATGACTAAAGATCTTTCTTTTGAGTGTGTGTCACCGTACGTTAATTCCAGGTATAATGGTGAGATACCCAACTTCACACCAATTTCAGCACTATTTTTGATCTCTTGAGTGCTATTTTCTGTCAATCATAAGGGTGACGTCTATGGATGAAAGCCTCCTTGTAGTTCGATTTGCAGTTAGCACCATTATCTCTATCGACAACAACGGGTCCATACAAACACCACAATCATCAACAAGGAACGACATCAAAATCTACAAGGAAAGTTGAAGACGTTCGAGGTTTACAAGCAACAAAACGATAAAAAGAGAAAATTTCATATTCAAGTAAATCAACATACAATGAGCAGATTTTTTATATATGTTGAAAACTTACAATACAATGAGGTAATTCTACATACAAGTTGAAGACTTATTTACAAGAGCAAAGAAAATCAAAAGGTGAGAATTATTGAAGTTTATGATTTCAAGACGATCAAGTTGTGAAAAATCAAGCGGTAAAGTACTTTTCCACGGCCATGGTTTTTTTTATTTCTCACTTTGTTTTGTATTTTATTTCCCTTGTCTCATAAAAAAAAAAATACTTGTCTTAAAAAAAAAAAAAAAAAAAACGAAGAAAAAGAAAAGACAAGAAAAAATTGTTATTTTGTTTTTATTTTTATTTATTTAATAAGCCGTGGGGAAGGAAAATCTATAAGGAAGTTTAAAGCGACAAGAATTTTAAGGAAAAAGGTTACAAATTGTCAAAGATCTACGAAGTTCAAGAGTTTATCATCAATAGTTGAAGCCGAAGACCAAGAAGATGAAGACGAGGAGCGGAAGACGTTTCTATTGGATTTCGTGAGAGTAGTGTTATCATAATTGGAAATCGGATGTGAAGGTGAGTAAGTAATCTCATCCTCGATAATAGTGGTTAATTTCCTTTCTTAGAGATCGTCAGAAAAATGGTTTTTCAAAATGTTAAAAGATGTGGGTTTTTAAAAATATTTCAGAAGTTATCCTTCCCACCATTCAATGTGTTACAGGAATTCTCTCTTCATTCCTACATGCGCACATGTGAGACCCATAAAAAAATGTCTTTTTGAGTGCAATTTCATAAAATCCTTTTAAGTGAGGCAGAAGTTGAGGCGAAATGCTTATTGATCGCTCTCAAACACGCATTCTCTCATTATGGTGTGGTTATTTCTCACTCAAAATTTAAGAATGAATATGTTCTTTGGTATTTCTAACTTCTTATTACTAGCATCCGGAAACTCTATGTTCTCATAGCGCTTTGGATGCTTGGGACGCTGGAACGCTTTGAAGTTGGAGTAGGTTTTGTGGGTATATCTCTAGTAAGCCCTCACGAGACTATAACTCATCCACTAGGGACACCTAGGGATTCAAAGGCTTGTTATTTATGCTAAAAGTGATCGTAGCCTCGACGAGACGGAGTTGTGTGTATGTTTTAGAATTATTTTGTTTGATTTGCTCGAGGACTAGCAAAGTCTAAGTGTGGGGGAATTTGATAGGTGTGATAAACACTTAATTTTATATCTAGTATTTATGTTTTCTTTGCTATTTTTCTTGTAATTATGTATTTTACGCGTGTTTTTGAGTTATTAGGTACTCTGGAGTTATACGGAGGAAAAAAAGAAGAAATCATCCTAAATTGAGCAATAAGTGCAAAATTGTCAATTCATGGGCGCACACTATCTAGAGCCCGGTCAAGGTTAAAGGACAACTCTCTTTGGAGGAGTGTTAAACACAGATCATCTAAGGCTAAGGGGATCTTATTAATCTTAAATATTTTATCTTCTACTTTTATTCTAGGGTTTAGAAACATGGGAGCTTTTCTTTTTTTTCTTGTTATGAACTCCATGAATATGAGTACCTAGTTTTCTATTGGTTATGGAATAATTGGATTTCACATAATATGCTTTTTGATATGATAAATTAGTTTTGTCTCCATATTATCGATTATGATTCACTATTTATATTGTTACATGATTTGAATGCTTGTTTGATCGAGTCGCGAATTGGTTGAGTTTGTTTTCATCTCTATTTCTAGATTAGGGTTTGTTATACACAAAAGTGATAGATTCCTGATTACAAGTATCATGAATATGGTTATAGCTTGTAGTGATGTATCCTTATGATCATATGTGAACCATAACCTTTGTTAAATCGGATTAGTGCGCTTTCCACGTTCGATTCCTTTGATTGACCTGATTTCATAGAAATTAATGCATCTAGGGAATTAAACTTGATTAGTGCTTTTCACGTTAGGTTGTTCTCTTAGATAGAACTCATACTCGCATCTTTTAATGTGTTAGTTGATGACAAGAGGGAATTAGCGGGATATTCTTGCGATCAAGGTATTCTAGGTCCATTGATAAAAGAGAGATTAAACATCAATTCTAGTTATTGTGAAAAGCATGTTTGTGAATGAAGATGAATCCTTAACCAATATCTCTTATATTTGATTTGTTTGCTTATTTCTTTGTTTGCTTTTATATTTGTTTGCTTTATTAAAAATCAGAAAAATCCCCCGTATTATTTATAGGAAACCGAAAATATATTTACAATCTAGTCCTCTCTGTGGGAACGATCATTTCTTGCCCTTGCTATATTATATATTTTGAGTAGTAAGAAAGTGTAATTTATTTTCGCTCGGCTGACAACCGATCAGCAACTGGGAAACCTAATCCCCACACCTTACGTATACTAGTTGCATAGCTAGAGTCGATTCTCCTTTAACCTTTGGTTTATTCTTCTAAACCAGGTCAACGACTTAAAGACTTCATTAGAATTGTGAATCCATGCCGATACTACTTTTGAAAAACCGGGGGTCTAACAACCTCACCCAATATTTCGATTAGCAATCTGTATGGACAACTTCGAGTTGTTTTCTAGAGAATCAAATAGACTCAATTAATAGAAAATACTCAAGGAGTTATTATCTCAATCTCTCAATTTGATTTACTCAAGCGAATGTGGCTCACGAGTCTAATCAAAGAGAGATAATTTGGATGGTACCAAAGACCAATATCCAAGTGTCAATCAATTTAAATCAACAACCAATAAGGTCGGATATTCTAATTGATTGATCAACGCACAACCTGTATTATTTCAGTTATATAACAAAATATAATGCGGAAAAGAAATAACACAGACACCAGAATTTTGTTAACGAAGAAACCAAAAATACTAAAAAACCCCAGGACCTAGTCCAGATTAAACATGCACTGTATTAAGCCGCTACAGACACTAGCCTACTCCAAATTAACTTTGGTCTGGACTGTAGTTGAACCCCAATAAATCTCACACTAATCCAAGGTACAGTTATGCTCATACGCCTCTGATCCCAGCAGGATACTGCGCACTTGATTCCCTTATCTGATCTCACCTACAACCAAGAGTTGCTACGACCCAAAGTCAAAGACTTTAGCGAAAAAATCTATCTCACACAGAAAAGTCTACAAGATAGATAAATTTGTCTCCCACGAATAAACCTATGAGTTTTGTTCCGTCTTTTGATAAATCAAGGTGAACAGGAACCAATCAATAAAACCAGACTTATATTCCCGAAGAACAGCTCAGTTTTATCAGTCACCTCACAATAGTCTTAATCGACGCAGCGGAAAAAGATATTATGGAATCACAAAAGATGAGACGAAGATGTTTGTGATTACTTTTATATATTGCCTATCGGAGATAGAAATCTCAAGCCAATTATTACAATTGTACTCGTACGATAGAAACAATAAAAGATTATATCACACAACTACAAGAAAAGGAGTATTGGTCTGGCTTCACAATCCCAATTAAGTCTTTAAGTCGTTAACCTGGTTTTAGAAGAAGAAAACCAAAGGATAAATGAGAAACGACTTTATTATAGCAAACTAGTATCACACAGAATGTGTGGGGATTCGTTTTCCCAGTTGCCAGAGTTCTCCCTTATATAGTCTTTCAAATCAGGGTTTGCAATCAATGTTAGCTTAGTAACAAAGCATTCAATATTCACCGTTAGATGAAAACCTGATTAGATACAAGCTAATATCTTTCAACCATTAGATCGAAAACTTAGCTTTCCATACACACATGTACTTGACGATTTTGGGTTTGTGTAACCGTACCCAAACATGTACAATAATTGGTTCAATATTAGTCAACCAAATGGTTAGCCAAATGATAACTTTCATATCAACCATATTCTTCTTCACCATAACTAGTCCAAATGACTCAAATGAACTAGTTAGAGAGTTGTTCAATTTCTATGAGATCTTATGTACTACACAAGACACAATTGAAGAAAAAACGATATGATTCACTCGAATCGATTCATGAACTATAAAGCCACGGTTTGCAATATCATTCCTTAGATAACTTAAATAAGTTCACGAACATCATTTTTAAACATAACCACTCAAGTTCGAGGACTGGGTTCGCAGACTCAAGTAACCGGTTGGAGTTCACAAACTCCAGCAGAAATTCTCGGGTTCGAGAAATACGCTCGTTCGCAGACTGAGTTTGCGGACTAAGTTGACTGCTCAATTTCTGGTTTTCACTTGATCAACAAAGTTCGCAAATTTCGGTTCAAGTGCTAAGGACTTATATATATATATATGTGTTACCACAACAATGTTTATATCCCCAGTGGTTATATTGTCTAAACTCTTATTTCAATCATTGAAACATTCTCAGAGGACGTCATATAGTTGTTATTCACAAACTAGTTTTCGTCAAAGCAATTTCCAAAGTGATTCAAACATAACATGACTTTCGTCACTAGGCAAGATGCACTTGGCTAAAGCGAAAGATTTACCAACACATATTTCGAGAAATAGATAAGCGAGATATACTCAGCTTGAAATGTCACATGTGTATATCTTTAGTCTATATAGTAAAACGACTTTTGTCTCAAGATAGGAGATAGAGTAGATAGACTTTTGAGTGATAAATAAGTTCAAGTCTCCACATACCTTTTAGTCGATGAAGATCTAATGTTTTTTTGAGTAGTCCATCGTCTTGTATGATGATTGTCATGGAGTTATTGAGCTCAACTACACTTTCTATCCTTTTCCGAGACGTTAGCTTTAGTAGACTAGAAATCAAGACTTTATGGTTTTGATCACTAACATTGAGAAACATGCTTGATATAGCAACACATGCGAGTTCGACCGAGCAATGCTCTAACAATCTCCCAATTTGTCAATTTTAGTGGTAAAACTATTAATACATATGGAATACAAAAAATATATAAATAAACTTTGTAGATCCTATTCCAAATGTCTAATCTTCAAAAATACTCGAAATCTTTGTCACTTCCAAGTAGTCCAACGATCCCAAAGGTTGTAAGTTCAGCATCATCGTTGTTGAAAATCTGTAGCTATAACAATGAGAAAAGCATCGGTTCTCAATCATTGTTATACAGTGTCATAGTATTATTACACAGCGTCAAAGTCCAATTGCATCACAACTTCAACAACAATACTATGGTGATACTTCACTCCCCCTTAGTCAATACTCCATCTCACATGGAAACCACTCCCCCTTACATAATGATCCGAAAACCATATGTATTTTTAGTGTGAACTACATATTAATTCTCCCCCTTTTTATCAATAAAATTAGCAAAGGTACAAGAACGGGATCCTAATGAAATTTCCGTACATTTCATGACCAAAGATAAATGTATATCATCTTATTTAAATGCAATCATAAAGCCGAAGCTAAATGCATTCATAAAGGAGTTTATAAAAACGCAAGATAACCCCTCAAGTATTCCACATCCGCACTCCCCATAAATATTTGGAAATTAAGCAAAAGTTCAAAAGAACTCTCCCCCATAAAATGTCATTCCCTAAGGAACAACAAGAGCGACCTTAATTTCAAAATAAAAGAAGGATTTATTTACACTAATAGAAAAGAATGGATGAATCAACTACAAACAAGGTATTCACCTACTAGAGTTCCAACTCAATTGCCCAAAATATCAAGATAAGCATAGGGGAAAGAGTTACTGAAGTAGCTAATGGACCAAAACAATACCAATAGACTGCCTTAAGTGCTGAAAAGTGGCAGTGTCTAAAATTTTGGTGAGAATATCATCCAATTGTTATTCGAAAGGGACAAATTCCATATTTATTATACCATTCTTATAAAAATCTCGAATAAAATAGTACCTTATGTCAATGTGCTTTGTTCTTGAGTGCTCAATAGGATTCTCAGTGATTCGAATCGCAATAAAGTTATCACAAAAGATCTTCATTATTCCAGTATCAAATTCATAGTATGCCAACATTTGTTTCATCCATAAGAGTTGTGTACAGCATGACCCAGCATGAATATACTATGTTTCGCATGTAGACAGGGATTGTGAATTTTGTTTCTTATTGTGCCAAGCAACAAGATTTAGTCCTACATAGTAGAAACCCCCTGATGTACTTTTTTTGTCTTATACACATCCTGCCCAATCAGCATCAGAATAGGCGGAAAGGTCAGTGTTAGTATCAAACATGTAGGATAGACCATACCCGACAGTGTGATTGACATAACATATGATCCTTTTTGCTGCTGCAAGATGAGATTCCTTTGGATCATCCTGAAATCTAGCACAACAACCAACACTGAAGGAAATATCAGGTCTAGTAGCTGTTAAATATAAAAGGCTTCCAATAATATATCGATACATCTTTTGATCTACTTTAATTCCTTTCCCATCTCTATGTAATTTACCAGTAGTAGGCATAGGTGTCAATTTTGGAGAAGACTTATCCAAGCCGAATCATGTTACAAGATCCCTTACATACTTTTCTTGGGATAAGTAAATTCCATCCTTATGTTGTTGAATTTGTAATCCTAAAAAGAATTTTAATTCACCAACATTGCTCATTTCAAATTCTCTAGCTAGTGAAACTTGAAATTCCTTTGCTAGATTCTTAGATGTTGATCCATAGATAATATCATCTACATATACTTGAGCAATGGAAATGTTTTTCCCACTCCATTTGGTAAATAAGGTCCTATCAGCTCCACCTCTTGAGAAACCTTTCCGAATAAGAGAAGTGGTAAGTTTTTCAAACCAGGCTCTAGGTGCTTGTTTTAACCCATATAAAGCCTTTTTGAGTTTGAGAACATGATCTGGAAAGTCACGGTTTTCAAACCCTTTTGGTTGATCAACAGAGACTTCTTTTTTTAAAATCCCATTCAGGAACGCAGATTTTACATCCATCTGGAAAAGTTTAACTTTGAGAAAACAAGCATGAGCTAATAAGAACCTAATGGACTCAAGGCGTGCCACAGGTGAAAAGGTTTTATCAAAGTCGATACCTTCGATTTGTGAGTATCCTTAAGTGATAAGCCTGGCTTTGTTTCTAATAGTTGTGCCAAATTCATCAGACTTGTTATTAAATATCCATTTGGTACCAACAATATTAACATTGGAGGGACAAGGTACGAGTTCCCATACGTCTTGCCTTTGAAATTGATTTAACTCTTCATTCATAACATTCACCCAAGCGAGGTCATTAAGAGCGTCATCAATATTTCTTGGTTCTACAAGAGATAGATAACAACCAAAATTGTAAATATTTTGAAGTTGTCCTCTTGTTCTAGCTGTATAATATTTTCCTTCAATAATACTGTTTGGATCATGATTCCTTTGAACCCAGAGGTGTCGTGGAGTGGGAACACATTCTGGTTCGTTAGGGGCGATCTGATCAGTGTCCCTCTCCTCGTCACTAGAAATATCAAGATCAGTAATAGTTGAAATGACTTCAACTGATTCCGATATTTCCTTGACTTTCTCAATTGTCTAAGTTGGAGGCAACTCAGTAGGAGAATTATCATGATAGAAATCATTAATATCATCAATAATAACATTAGAAGATTCCATCATGACTTGTGTTCTAAGATTAAATACTCGGAACCCACGAATGTCAGAAGCATAGCCAAGGAAAATACCTTCATCACTTTTGGTATCAAATTTACCTCTTTGCTCTCGATCTTTTAGTATTTAGCACTTACTTCCAAACACTCTGAGATAGTGTAAGTTGGGTTTTCTACCAAACCATAACTTATAAGGAGTGTTGAGAGTTTTAGACCGTAAGTAAAAATGGTTGATCAAGTAACATGCTGTAAAACAGCTTCTCCCCAAAATCTTAAAGGTAGATTCTTGTTATGGAGCATTACCCTGGCCATCTCTTGAATATTCATGTTATTTATTTCGGTAACTCCATTAGCTTGAGGAGTAATAAGTGGAGAATATTGTTGAGTAATCCCCAGTTCGTCACAAAATTCAAACACTTTAGTGTCTTTGAATTCAGTTCCACGGTCGCTCCTAATTTTCTTTAGTTTACGACCTTGTTCATTCTGGATTCTATTCACAATAATCTTGAATTCCCCAAGGGTTTCATTCTTATGAGATAGAAATGCAACCCAAGTGAATCTGGTGTAATCATCTACCATAACCAAAGCATACCTCTTACTAGCAACAGTGGGATGTTGAATTGGTCTGAAGATATCCATATGAATTAAATCAAGTGGGGCTTTGGTAAGAATATCTCGAGATGATTTATGGTGAACTTTTGTTTGTTTACCCTTTTGACAGGCACCACATACACCTTCAATCTTTGCATTGATTTTTGGAACACCTCTAACAAGTTCTTTGTTAATGATCTTAGTTAGAAGGCGATAATTGATTTGACCAAAACGTTCATTCCAAAGATGTATAGATTCCACCTTAGTTAAATTGAAACAATTGCTAAACTGAGTATCGAGAAGATAACAATTGTTTTCACCACGAGTTCCTTGAAAAATTACTTCCCAGTTTTGTCCACAATGTCACATCCATTTGCATGGAAGACAACTCGATGGCCCTTGACACAAATTTGACTAATAGAAGGAATATTTGCAGTCATACCTTTTACGTAGACTACATCATGAATTTCAGGTACGCCAGGTAACTTGATCATTCCTTTCTTACTTATGAAGCAACCTCTTCCATCTCCAAATGTTACTGGTCCTCCTTCATAGTCTTCTGCAGAATCAAACCAAGTAAGATCACCTGTCATATGTATGATACACCCACTATCAAGGAACCATTGAAAATGTGATGTTGATTTTAAAGCAAATGCTCCCATACTATTAGTGTTGTCCTTTTTAGTGTTTTCTATCAGTTCTGTATGTCTTTTTAAAGACGCAAGAAGTTGTTTAGTTTTCTTACAAATATCACTTGCAACTTTTAAACTCTTTTGAAAAGACACACACTTATGTTGAAAGTGATTAGAGGAATCACAAAACAAACATAGACTAACACCTTTAAGCTTAGTAGAATAGTTCTGAGTCACATCAGTTTTCACAACCTTTATACGTTGTTTGTCATCTGATATATGACGGTTCCTTAGAAACGACCTATTATAGTTACCCATATCCATTAAGGAACTTAATTTGGGTTTCAAATCCTTTAGGATTGCAATTTCTGCAATAAGATCAGAATTGATCTGGATTTGTTCATCCAACCTTGAAGGATAACTAGTTTATCATAATTTCTTCTACCATTGTTTTTTTAATCCTGGTGAAGTGTTATAAGAGACTTTGTCATCCATAGAGTCAGATCGCTACAAACACATACTTGTAAGGTCTTAAAAGTGTTTGCCTGCTCAGATACCAATTGAAAAAGCGGGGGTCTAACAACCTCACCCAATATTTCGATTAGAAATCTGTATGGACAACTCCGAGTTGTATTCTAGAGAATCAACTAGACTCAATCAATAGAAAATACTCAATGAGTTATTATCTCAATCTCTCAATTTGATTTACTCAAGCAAATGTGGTTCGCGAGTCTAATCAAAGAGAGATAACTTGAATGGTACCAAAGACCAATATCCAAGTGTCAATCAATTTAAATCAACAACCAATAAGGTCGGATATTCTAATTGATTGATCAACGCACAACCTATATTATTTCAATTATATAACACAATATAATGCGGAAAACAAATAACACTGACACTAGAATTTTGTTAACGAGGAAACCGCAAATGCAGAAAAACCCCGGGACCTAGTCCAGATTAAACATACAATGTATTAAGCCGCTACAGACACTAGCCTACTCCAAATTAACTTCGGTCTGGACTGTAATTGAACCCCAATCAATCTCACACTGATCCAAGGTACAATTATGCTCCTACGCCTCTGATCCAAGCAGGATACTGCGCACTTGATTCTCTTAGCTGATCTCACCCACAACCAAGAGTTGCTACGACCAAAAGTCGAAGAATTTAGCAAACAAATCTGTCTCACACAGAAAAGTCTACAAGATAGATAAATTCGTCTCCCACGAATAAACCTATGAGTTTTGTCCCGTCTTTTGATAAATCAAGGTGAACATGAACCAATCAATAAGACCAGACTTATATTCCTGAAGAACAGCTCAGTTTTATCAATCACCTCATAATAGTCTTAATCGACGCAGTGAAAAAAGATATTATTGAATCACAAACGATGAGACGAAGATGTTTGTGATTAATTTTATATCTTGCCTATCGGAGATAGAAATCTCAAGCCAATTATTACAATTGTACTCGTATGATGGAAACAGCAAGTTCAGATCACACAACTACAAGAAAAGTAGTATCGGTATGGCTTCACAATCCCAATGAATTCTTTAAGTCGTTAACCTGGTTTTAGAAGAAGAAAACCAAATGTTAAAGGAGAATCGACTCTAGCTTAGAAAACTAGTATCACACAGAATGTGTGGGAATTTTTTTTCCCAGTTTCTAGAGTTCTCCTTATATAGTCTTTCAAATCAGGGTTTGCAGTCAATGTTAGCTTAGCAACAAAGCATTCAATATTCACCGTTAGATGAAAACCTGATTAGATACAAGCTAATATCTTTCAACCGTTAGATCAAAAACTTTGCTTGCCATACACACATGTACTTGACGATTTTGGGTTTGTGTAACCATACCCAAACGTGTACAATATTTGGTTCAATATTAGTCAACTAAATGGTTAGCCAAATGATAACTTTCATATCAACCATATTCTTCTTCACCATAACTAGTCCAAATGACTCAAATGAACTAGTTAGAGAGTTGTTCAATTGCTATGAGATCTTAGGTACTACACAAGACACAATTGAAGCAAAAACGATGTGATTCACTCGAATCGATTCATGAACTATAAAGCCACGGTTTGTAATAGCATTCCTTAGATAATTTAAATAAGTTCACGAACATCGTTTTTAGACATAACCACTCAAGTTCGCGGACTGGGTTCGCGGACTCAAGTAACCGGTTGGAGTTCACAAACTCCAGCAGAAATTCTCGGGTTCGAGAACTACGCACGTTCGCGGACTGAGTTGACTGCTCAAGTTCCGGTTTTCACTTGATCAACAAAGTTCGCAAACTTCGGTTCAAGTGTTAAGGACTTATACATATATGTGTTACCACAACAATGTTTATATCCCCCAGTGGTTATATTTTCTAAACTCTCATTTCAATCATTGAAACATTCTCAGAGGACGTCATATAGTTGTTATTCACAAACTAGTTTTCGTCAAAGCAATTTCCAAACTGATTGAAACATAACATGACTTTCGTCACTAGGAAAATATGAACTTGGCTAAAGCGAAAGCTTTACCAACACACATTTCGAGAAATATATAAGTGAGATATACTCATCTCGAAATGTCACATGTGTATATCTTTAGTCTATATAGTAAAACGACTTTTGTCTCAAGATAGGAGATAAAGTAGATAGACTTTTGAGTGATAGATAAGTTCAAGTCTCCACATACCTTTTAGTCGATGAAGATCCATTGGTTCCTTGATTAGTCCTTCGTCTTGTATGATGATTTCCATGGAGTTCTTGAGCTCAACTACACTTTCTATCCTAGTCCGAGACCTTAGCTATAGTAGACTAGAAATCAAGACTTTATAGTTTTGATCACTAACATTGACAAAGATGCTTGATGTAGCAACGCATGCGAGTTCGACCGAGCAATGCTCTAACAAATTTTATTGTAGTTGTGTGATCTGATCTTGATGTTTCTATCGTACGAGTACAATTGTAATAATTGGCTTGAGATTTCTATCTCCGATAGGAAAGATGAAAAGTAATCACAAACATCTTCGTCTCATCGTTTGTGATTCCACAATATCTTTTTTTCGATGCGTCGATTAAGATTATTGTGAGGTGATTGATAATATTGAGCTGTTCTTCGGGAATATAAGTCTGGTTTATTAATTGGTTCCTGTTCACCTTGATTTATCAAAAGATGGAACAAAACTCGTAGGTATATTCGTGGGAGACAGTTTTATCTATTACCGTAGACTTTTCTGCGTAATACAGATTTGTTTATTAAAGTCTTCGACTTTGGGTCGTAGCAACTCTTAGTTGTGGGTGAGATCAGCTAAGGGAATCAAGTACGTAGTATCCTGCTGGGATCAGAGGCGTAGGAGCATAACTGTACCTTGGATTAGTGTGAGATTGATTGGGGTTCAACTACAGTCCTGACCGAAGTTAGCTTGGAGTAGGCAAGTGTCTGCAACGACTTAGTACAATGTATGTTTAATCTGGACTAGGTCCCGGGGTTTTCTGCATTTGCGGTTTCCTCGTTAACAAAATTCTGGTGTCTGTGTTATTTCATTTTCCGCATTATATTGTTTATCTTTATAATTGAAATAATACAGGTTGTGCGTTGAAGATCAATCAATTAAAATATCCAACCTTTGGTTGTTGATTTACATTGATTGACACTTGGATATTGGTCTTTGGTACCATCCAAGTTATTCCTTGTATTTGATTAACGACTCGCTGATTTCTATTAGCTTGAGTAAATCAAAACAAGAGAGAGATAATAACTCCTTGAGATATTTCTTTCTAGATTGAGTGACTGTCTAGTTGATTCTTTAGAAAGAAACTCGGAGTTAGCCCATATAGATTGCTAATTGAAATATTGGGTATGGTTGTTAGACCCCCGTTTTTTCAAATATTAACGGATTTATTTGAATCAACAAAATCTTGAAAATATAAAGTTCCTTAGTGTTTTAAGGTTATGCTTCCTCATAGCAAGTGGTGGTTGATTTTCAAAAAGGTTTAAAAAATATCCTCCCAATCCTCCAAATTAATCCGAAAAAAAAACAAAACAAAAAATTGATGATTTTTTTTTTTGATGATTTCTTATTCTTTTCGATTTTCAAAAAATTAATCCCATAATTAATCTTAATCCAATCTCTAAGCTTAATTAGTTTACTTAATCACCGCAATTAGCATTAATCTATTAAAGGGTATATTAGGTATTATAAAAAATAGTATGATGCCCAATAATAGTATTAAAGGGTTGTAAGAATTACTACTTCATGACCCTATGCAACCCCAAATCCCATCCATTTTGAAGCCCCAATAATAGGATTATTCGTAAAAGCAGACAATAAAAGCAATAATAGGATTCTTCATAAAAGCAGACAATGGCCGTAAATCGGTAATCCCATCCATATCGATCAATCTTGAACAAGAAAATGAAAAGGTTAAACTCACTACTTTTTTTTTTTAATGGGAGATTCCATTCATGCGCAAAGTTTTTTACAGGAAGTAAATAACAAGTACATAAATAAAACAGAAAGAAAAGAGAAACCCAAGAAAAAACCTACACTGACCTAGAAAAGAAAACAAAAAAACCATATACTGTAGGTCCAGGAGTCAAAAGCTCTTTTTTCTTTCCTCTTTAAGATGACAAGATTAAACGACCTTTGAGAAAAAGCTCCTACACAGCTTTATCGACGCGATCAATCAAGTATCTCCTACTCGGTTACCTAGCAAATAAATGCACATATTTTGAATTATTTAGTGAAATAAATTCTTCCCTAATTCAAAAAGATCGACAAATAACCATCTATTTACCTTCAGTTTCTTGGAACTACGTTCCTTGCCTTCGTCCAGCATAGATTCATCTGCTTTACGAACCTGAAATGCATAGAAAAGATAAGGGAGATGGAAATCAAAAACAACAATTAAAGGCATACTACTCACCACAACCTGCTCACCCTAAATTGTTTCAGTGGGATAATAACTCAAGTAAAATAACTAAATCAATTGGCTCAAAATTCTAACAGGTCCCACTAAAACCAAATAAGTAAGTTAAAAAGATAATGCGCGACAGGAAGATTGCAACACTTTAGCTTAAGTCGTCACCTCTTTAAGCAACTGATCAGATCCATCCATCACCTTCTTCAGTGCTTCTTGGTCAACAATCTGAAACCAAAAGCACACATATAAAACTTTGAAAAGAAAAAAATGCATAAAAACTTGGAAGTGAACCAAAAAAACAGTCAGAACTTTGAGCCACACAAACCTCAAGTGATGAAAAGCCATCAATCTCATCAACAGAACTGGGCTGCGAATCAGTAGGAAAGCAAGCTGGATGATACCATCTGGTCACGTCATGCCCTCGTTCTTTGCTGATTGAGCCTAACCTCAGCGATTTCGCAGGAATTGCCTCGCTGCATTTCTTGCAAGAAGAGCGGCTAGACTTTGCGTACTCAGTGACGACCTTGGCAGGGGGCTTTTTTCATTTGATGCAGAAATGACAGAAGAATAAGAGGCATGAGAGATTAAAACAAACTAAGAAAAGTACAGAACCAACTGTAGTTATATAGTTAGGGATGGAATCTCAACTAAAAATTTGGAAGCCTGGCATGGGCAACTAAGATCTACTTACCCAAACTTTCAAAGAAGGAGAAAAAAAAACAACTAATGTACTTACTACAATCATACAGTTGAGCACAAAAAGCAAGCCAGAGGTATCTACCTTTGATGTCTTTGATTTGCTTTGGAGTTCATCTAGTGCAGCTTCATCTTCTTTAAGAACCTGAGAATAGAGACCAGTAAGAAGTTGCTCGTAACTAAAAGTAGCCACTGAATACAACAGATAGGGGAAAGCTATTAAAATGATGGTGGCCACTTCAGGCTCTTCCAAACTATTTTTGTTGCTTTGGTGAGTAATGCCTCACCGTCACACCACCATAACGGTGGGATAGTACAGACAGTGATGATATATAAGGACTAAAGAAAATTCAGGAGTTTAATGGCATTGGAAATACAGCACAGCAAAATTGCAGCAGCTCAGCTCAAAGCATCTTACCTCTACCGGCAACGGCTCACCATTCAATAGCTTCTTCAGTGCTTCTTGATGATTGCTCTGAAACCCCAAGTGAAGACAGAACTTTTAGTAAATAAGAACTACCAAATCAGTCAGTAGGACTTAAACAACCACCATACTTTCAAAACCTCACAAACCTTAAGTGATGGAAACCCATCTATCTCATCCACAGAATCAACTTGTAGAGGAACAGTTGATAAGCATCCCAGGTGATGCCATTTTGTCATATCAAATCCCCGATCACTGCTAACTAAGCCTAATCTCAGTGTTTTTGAAGGAATTGCTTTGGTGCATTGCTTGCAAGAAGAGCGGTTAGACTTTGCGTACTCAGCTACCACCTAGAAGAAGCCGTTGTCGTAAATAATATGAATAGTTAAGACAAGCTAACGGAAATTCACACTAATTAGTAGCAGTTAAAATCTTTTGTCTCCTATTGATCATATAGTTACTGAATACAACACATACATATATACAGAAGAAAATGATGCAACTACCTTCACTTTCTTTTGTTCACCTTCTTCTTCGTGTTTATCTACCTTATCAACCTGAAACAAATAAAGCTGACAAAAATTAACTCCAAATTCTACACGTGTAAAGTTTTTATGGTGTGGTGGTGGTGCTGATTTAAACCTCACAGCTTACACTAAGATGACCACCAACAGCACCGCCACCAGTCCAACACAAATACAAATCCACCAACTCTAATAGCTCCACCAGTCCAACACGTAACACCACCACCAATACCAACAGGCAACCGCTAACTCCAAGAATAACATTACCACCAATAAAACCACCAGTCCAACACCAACACCCAACACAACCATCCAACCTCCAAGTCCAAGAGTACGACCACCACCGCCAACACCAACACATACGACATAACCAGTCAACCAACTACTCCAAAAGTATCACCCCTACCAGCCTACCACTAACACCAACAACCAACACCAACAATGCCATGACACCCATAAATGAAAATTTTTACAAACCACAAAACAACACATGCTAATCAAACAAACCATAGAATCAAACTCACTTCTGATTTTTTGGAACCCTTTTTTTATTCCCCTCCTCCACTTCCTTCTCACCATGATCAGAACCCTATAAAAACAAACAAACAAACAGCAATTACACATGCAATAGTTCACAGTACTAATGAAAACACTAACAATTGCAAAAACCCAACTAAAAAAAATTCCCAAACCTGTTTTGATTTCAAATCACATTCAGCAGTTAACTTTTCAAGCGCTTCTTGATCACTACTCTGCACAAATCAAACATCAACAACTATCAAAACCAGATATCCAAAGACAAAATCAAAATTGAAAAACAAAATCAGAAGTGAAAAACAAAGAAGGAGGCAAGAATTTAGACCTTTAGAGAAGAGAACCCTTGAATACTCTCAGTAGAACCAGGTTGAAGAGAATCGGAGGGGAAACAATTGAGATGATGCCATTTAGTAGCATCATAACCTCTTGGATCCTTACTATGTAAACCTAACCTAAGAGTATGTGCAGATATGGAATTTGAACATTTCTTACATGTAGATCGGTTTGATTTTGCGTATTCAGCTACAATCTTAGTAGGACTTGCCATTACTACCAGAGGTTGCCTAATTAAGGAACTCCTGATGGAATTTGTTGGAAGAGTTGGTTGGTTAGGGGTTTGAATTCGGAGTGGAATAAGAAGATTATAATTTTTGCGATAATTTTTGAGACCACAATTAACATATCTCCTCAAAAGGATACTTAGTTTTCTCCAACATCTTCATATTTCAGAGTTGTAGAAACATTAACAACAAAAATTTGCGCGATAAAATTGATGACTCGTCTCCTCCAGTGCGTCATTTTAAGAGTATGCCAGAATGTTATTCATGCTGGCGTCGATGAAGCTGCATCTTCCATAGAGGTAGTACGGTATGTCCCCAATAATATATAAACGAATCAGCCTAGATAAATTTTTAAGGTGTGGGTCATTCATGAACTATGATTAACTGTTACCTTTAGGCATATTTGTATCTCTTATTCAATTTTAGATTTGCATTGACGTATGGCAATCTGAATTTATAGTCCATATTACTTGAATTCTTTTTTGTAGAAATTGTTGCACTATGAACCCCTTCTTATGAAAAAGGTATTTAGTTTTAGTTCGTTGATAGGTTCTTACAATGATGTATTGTAACTTCCGGTGTTCTTAGTATCAACCAACTCCGTTGCACATTTTAATTTATATGACAGTTACAAAAATTTACCCATTTTAATTTATACACGTGATAAACACCTCCAATTTTCATAATGACTATATATTTAATTTTTGAAAATTAAATTTTTTGAAAATTGGTGGTTGCCCCCACCATCGCCGCCATCGTCACCAGCAAAACCACCAACTCCACCACCACAGTCGTCGCCGCTACCACCATCATCACCACTAGCAGAACCACCTCGCCGTTGTGGGTTATTGTGGTCTTTTTTCATATGCGTGTCAAATTCACTACTTAAATAGCTTGGATCGAAAAGTTAATTGATCAGTCCATTTTAACTTATTTTGAAAACTCGAGGCATTTCTAGGATCATACCTCCGGAGTTGGGCATTTTGACAAGTTTTCCTTAATTAGAACAATATGGTTAAAGATGGGGGTCCAAATTCCGTGGGATTGCTTGACTGATAAATCATTCCAGAATTTACTAGTTAATTCATAAGGGTATATAATTGTAAAATATCTATAAAAAATACTCTCTTCTCCTAGGTCATTTATTTAGGGATAGATGAAGTATTACGTACTACAACTACTCCGCCTACGTGTTTACTTTTCTGTAAAAAATGTTGAAGAAACCGATGATTTAGATTTTTGGTTACGCATTTCTAAAAACCCAGAAAGATGCATGACATGACTGCTATACATGGAGTTGATGGATTTCCATGGTTATTTATTTGGAAACCTGAAGTGCCACCAATGATAAATTTCTTGGGGATAGTCCAAACTCTCAAGATCGCCTTTTATTGCATTGTAAGATTGCTAGGAAACTGTGGTCTGTTTTAACGCCTGAAAAGAATCGGTATTAGGTATTTCCAGAAACAATGTTAGCACATACATGGACAAACAATCATCTTACACATTCAGGGAAAGCAGTTTGAGGTCTTATACCTGCAGCAATAATCTGGACAATTTGGCTGGAAAGAAATTGCCGAACGTTTGAAGAACATTAAAATTTCAAGACAGATGTAGAGTTGTGTGATAGTGCAAAATGTTTAGTCCTAGAGTTGTGTGATAGTGCAAAATCTTTAGTCCTGACATGGGCTGCGACTGCCGTCAAGAGGGTTCACGTGAACTTCTTACACACTGTGTGTAATTGGGAGTCTGTTTATGCTTGAGTTATAGTTTACTGTTTCTTTTTTCATCTACTTCAGGTAGAACTTCATGTAAATTCTTCATTTCTTAATACAATTCTTCTCTTCTTATCAAAAATAAATAAATAAAAGATGCATGACATTGCCACCACATGAGATGATCGATTGATGATATGACTGATGGTGCCGGTGTCATTGTAGTACAGTGATAAAGTCATTGGGTAATAACACTAGTGACCTGAGTTCGAAACTCAATAGCATCAAATTTCTTTACCGATCAAAAAAAAAATAAAAAAATGAAACGATAGGACTGATGGGTCTGACTTGGGGGAGTACGATGTTTGACCAGTAGCTGAATGATAGCTTTATCTATTAGTCTTGAGTCATCATGCAATGGGGCTTATAAATACAATATGATTTATATCCAGAGAGATACGCAACCAAGAAAAAAAACACAAACAGAAACAAAGGAGAAAGGAATTACTTGAGAGTCTGGAGAGAAATGGAAGCAGAAGCAGCAGCAATTCCTACCACTATTACTTCTCTAACTCTTAATGGTGATACTACTCATGCGTACGTGCAGGAAGTACCAATAGAAAGTCGGACTTCGCTTGTTGATGGAAGACAAGAAGGAGTAGTTATTACTTTGAATGGAAATGATACAAACGTTCACGCAATCATGGCACAAACACTCCCAAAGTATGTTATCATCCAATCAAACCTAAATAATGTATACGTGCACTTGTACACAGAAAATCCAGACGTACCTGATGCCCTCCGGTATACTGGAGATTACAGTTTTGGGCTGGACACTAGGTTTGAGGTGGTGCCAGCTACCACCGGAACTGGACTCGTCCATATCCGGTGTTTGCTGAACAACAAGTACTTGGCAAATTTTGGTACGAGCAACAATTGGGTAACTGCCATGGCTGTCAAACCTGAGGAGAATCAATCTGACCGATACTGCACACTCTTCCATCCTATTTTCGTATATTCCAACAACAACCGTGTCCTTAAGCTCCGCCACGTCAACACCGGCTACTACGTTAGGTTATTTTATGGTTCCGGACATTACAACCATTCCTTGTTTTTAACGATCTTTCCACAGAGAAAACCGATACTTGACAAATGGCTTTAGAAACAAAATTCAACCATTAAGATTTGTTTTCTTGAATAAGATTATAATGTCCGAAAAGGGAGTAATCTTCCCACTCATCATTATCACAAATTTTTTGTAGCCATTGATCTTCAAAGAATTATAAAACCATGACCGCTTTAAAATTCGCCTAGAGCAATGCGATATTTGAAAGGATTGTAATAATCATACAAATCCCCCTTAAGGCTATAAAAACATTTAAGTGGCATACAAAAGTCATTAGAAGGGATGAAATCAATTAAAGATATAATAAGAACATTAATTATAAGCCCTAAAATCACGAAAAACGATTACTTTTTATTTGATACTAATAGATAATAATAGATTGTAATATTTGTACCAAATCTTTCAAAAGATCTGAAGATTCCAAATCAAATATGACAAACTTGAACTAGGATTTCAGAGATCTAGGAAGACTGAATTACAAAAAACTTGAACTAGGATTTCAGAGATCTAGGAAGAGTGAATTCAATGGAGAAAAGATGGGTTTTTTTTTTTTTTTGAGAGTATAAAATATCATCATGATACGTTAACAAAAATAGGATCGAGATATATCCCATTTAAACACTCACCATGATTCTTGAGTGTCTAAATGGAAATGTAAACAATTATCTCAATCAAAAATCCATCCAAGTTTAGCATACCTTAAAATCTTCTATAACTATCATATGAATTTTTCCTCCACCTTGACAACATCATTAAAAAAATGGAGCGATCTCGAAGGGATTTAGAGGTGGGGAAAAAATGGTCAGAAGGGTTACTATTTTAAACAATGGGAGAAAGTGTGTTCCCATAAACTGTAGGGTGGACTAGGTTTTAGGAACCGAAATAAATGAACTTAGCTCTTCTAACCAACACTTTGCTTGCTGCTAATCCATTCCCCCCATGATCCGTGGGTCCAAATTTGTAGGTGCAAGTATTTTAAGAACTGTCACCCTCTCCATTATAAGAAACCTTGGTCTATGTCTTGGGTATTTTCTAGCATTAGTCATGGTCTAGATATCTTAAAACAACAAGCTTATTGGGACATTAGAGACGGTGTACATCTAATGCTTTCTCCGACAATTGGATTCTAAATCCATCTCACCCTTTATGTGACAGTTATCCAAACCACAACTACAAAGTCTCTGAGTTCATGAATTATGAGTCCAAAACTTGGAAGCTAGACTTAATTGAGTCTTTCTTCACTATTGATAATAGCCAAAAAAATATTCAACATGAGAATCCCAATTTCTAGTTACGATACTTTAATTTGTCCATAGAATAGAAATGGTATCTTAACTGATAAATCAGTTTACAAACTTTTAGCTAATGAACTGCCTCATTACTCTAGTCATTATCCTGACTTGGACACACATAAGGCTCTCTAGAAATCCCAAATTTTGCCAAGAACTCAATTGTTTATTTGGAAATGTGTTGAGAATATTCTACCTACTTGTAGAAAATTATCTAGATTCAACCATACCCATTATGCTAGGTGTAAATATTATAACTATGGTGTTATTGAAACCTCAGAACACATGTTACATACCAAGGTCAGTCATTCTGTTTTGTAGGATTCTGATTCCAATATCGGTATTAAGAACTCGGATTTCTAAGTGGATCATATCCAAACCACTTTGCAAGTTAAATCTTCTATTGTCCTTACTTAAGCTGTGTATCGGATAGATTAGATGCTCATAAGTGCTTGATAACAAACACTTAAATCCTCAAACTACAACTAGAAATGCTCTAAGAATAGTGGGTGAAACCAGTAATTTTTGTACCCCTGCTCTTGTGCCAAATGTCACTAAAGTTGATTCTGATAATGATTATAATTTTTTTAATACTTGTTTCTCAAGATAGTCTCCTTATCTTTTGTGATGCTTCCTTTGACAAAAATACTAATGATTACGGTGTTGGGATTATGGCTATAAAATCTTCATGTGTGGTCAAGGGATGCAAGCTAGTCTCGGGAGGAATGCTTGTCTGAAGGAGCTGAAACTGCTGATAATTTTGGAGGCTGCAAATTGGATTAAAAGGAGTAACTTTCGAGAATTTTACATAATAAGTGATGCCAAAAATATTATGGCTTATCCGAATAATAGCAAAGGCCAAACTAGTTGGACCTCTTGCTCTGTCTTAGATGATTGCCCTTTTCTTCTAAAAGATATTCTTCCTCGTAGATTCATTCATCTTAAGAGAGATCTTAATGGTTTAGTAGATATAGCTGCAAAACACAGTAGAATTTTGAAAGTATCAGGAGAGTGGAATGATAACAATCAACCCTATTTTCTCTCCCATACTTTAATCTCTCATTAATCAATGAAATTTTTATTTTCCTAGAAAAAAAAACATTAGTCATATCTGGTTTTATTTTCTCAAAAACCGCTGAACATCTATATTTCCAGATGAACCAAAAGATTACGGGTATTTTTTATTCTTAGTAAGCTAAACCAAATTCCCTAAACCACCATCTAACCCAAGATATAATAGAGTTTGTACTGTATCTTGAATTTAAGTTTCAAGGAAGGTTTAACCAAACGGCTTTGTAAAGCGAAAACGCTCTATACATATGATGTTAGGTCACTCGATCTTGATTATTACACAACTCACAATGTGTGTCAATATCTGAATTGTGTTGTTTAATTTAGTAAAGGTTGGGAAAACTTTTGGGCGACGGAACCAGAAATTTGTGTCCGGTGGGCTAATATTTTTTTTCCGTACACCCAGATTATAGCAATCTAAATGCCTCAAATTTAAATACAGTGATAAAAGCACCGCATGCTGCTTATCATTTTCTATATAGTAAGGCTCAGTTCAGTGACAATATTAAATTGCGAAGACAACATATATAATAAATATAAATATTTTTATCTGAAATGCTGTCGAAGGCCGCCCGTTTTTTTGATTTTTTAAAATGTTATTTCTCTATCTTTGTATGGTTTTTAAATCAGTTCATGAAGTTAAATACCGATACATCAGAACATTTAATTGTCATTATTTATGAAAAGAAAAGAAAAGGGGGAAAATATTATGTAATAGATTTTGATATTTGGGCTAGTTTTTAGTTTACGTAAGGATGGACCAAAATTAAGTAAATATTTGGAAACAATATGAGCTAGATAGATCAAATTGTGATGGAGTGCGAGTAAATTTCACAGTTGAATTTAATTTCTAAGCACTAACCGAAATAGAAGAGGACACAAAAGTTTAAAATAAGTAAAAACGCAACATAACAACTAAATTGGGGAAGAAGTCATATGAATATGTCATACTAATAAAGCTAATGAAAAGTTTTACCACAGGATAATCTATAATTATATGAATCATGGACCCTCACCTCCTCCACATCCATGGTGCTTTAGATCCAAGTTTTTACCTAGAAACTAAAAAGAACCGGTGATCAAGAAAAAAAAGGTTGGAGGGAGTCAACAGAAGACTAGTTTTCTTATATGTTTATATAGATATAAAGTTATTAGTGGGATACGTGGCGTGTGGTTTTTCATTTTTGCATAGATAAAGAGTTTAAGCGAATTTGGTTAGTTATATATTATTCTTAAAATGGCTAATTTGGTTCTTATAAAAGTGTTTAAGGGAAAAAACACCATGGCAAGTTTACCACCACAAGTTTTACGATCTCAAAGTGCTCGATAAATATCCTTAGAGACCTTTATGATAAAATTAGTTTATTAGTTTAATTCTAAAGGTTGAGCTGTCAATATTTAACTTGATCACCATGTGAACAACGTGAAAGATTTTGTGGGACCAGCTTCTAACCCTCATCTCAACTTCTATTGGTTGGTTTTCCGATAGTCTTTCAATTCTTATCGGTGAAACTCAAGGATGGATGGATTTCTTTATGAGGCCATAACAACGACTAGAGGAGATACACACACTCTATCCATTCAATTCATATACCTTTTCCGAGATTTGAAAAAAATTCGCTCATTTCTTTCCCTTTTTGCAACGAGTTTTTCATTTTATCACTCTCACTTCATCGAGTTTTTCTCTTCATCACTCTCTCATTATCAAAGTGCGAAACCATGTCCTGGTATACCGATCCTGAGTTGTATATAACTCGTTTTAATGATGGTACTTTTCACGTATACAGGATTAATACAGAAAAAGGTTATCATGTAGATAGTTTAAGTTTCCCTGAACATCTGTCTTTGGGAAATAATAAAGAGAGTGATTATGACGATTTCAAAGCTTCCCTTCCTCGATCTGTGAGTTATCATCATTGCATAAACTCTCAAGGGTCGCTCCTCGACTGGAAATATTCAACGGGACAATTTGGGTTTACAAGAGTGAGCCCAAGATCCCCTTTCTGGAGGCTACCTGGTATTCCTCAACTAAAATCAGTCACTGAACAAGCTCTCGAAGGAACCGTCTCCGACTTGGAAGCAAAACATTCCTCTCTTCGAGACAAACTCAGGAGGAACCAGGTGGAGAAAGAAGGCATAGATGAAAGAGTTTTGGATTTAGAAGCAGAAAACGCCAATCTTAAAGCACAAGTCAACAAGGAGAAGAATGGGAAAACTGATCTCACCGATGCTCTCCAAAGAAAGGACGTGATTATGGCAGGTTTAGAAGCAAAGGTTTCCTCTCTTCAATATGAAGCCAACAACAAAAAGGTCGAGAAAGAAGCTCTAGATAGAAAAGTTCTGAATTTAGAATCAGAAAACGGAATCCAAAAAGAAGAAGTCCGTGGAGAGAAGAATGTGAAACTAGTTCTTCGTAAAAGAGTTTTGGATTTAGAAGTAGAAGCTTCCGACCTTAAAGCACGAGTCATTAGAGACAAGGATGAGAAACGTACTCTTATCAACGGTCTTCAAAATACCGTGGACACACTTAGGGCCGGCATAGAAGCTCTCCAACAACAAGTTAAGGATTTGAAATCAAAATTTGTTTTGTAAGGTTAAAATCAGCCGTCGAAGCTACCAGATCATTAAAGGCAGCTTGTCCATGTATGAGAAACTAGTTGTGTCAATTCTGTTAATTTTCTTTTTGTATGTGTGCATTGCTTTTGTTCATGCCGTTGAGGTCCGAGGTAGTAAAACCTATCCAGGCTTGTACCACATCCGTTTGCTTCATTTGGATTCATGTTTGCTTCATTTATGTTTGGTTCGAACAGAAATGATTGTGTTTTTCTTTTCGTTCACGAGTGTATTTTTTCTTATGCAAAAAAAAGAAAAAAAAAGGAGAGAATGTATACCTACCTCTTACTCGTCTCCTACTGTCTCTGCAAAGTTTTCTAGTTTCGTTTATTATCAAATTTGGAATCAAAATTTCAACGTTCAAAAATAAATATTTGGTTCATCCAGCAAGAGCAACTTTTATCGAATTTGGAATCACTAGCTCACCTTTGTTGGTACTCCTAGTGAAGACTATGCTCAAATAAGTATAACTGTCCTCAGAATCTCAATTGTTTACTAAGCAGTTAATAATCAAACTAAATTAGATCCATGCAAAACCCCAGGTAAGAATTTATATTTCTTTCTTCTGTAAGTTTTTGAGTTTTGAATTAACAGATGTTTTTTAATGTAATTATATTAAAATGATTTAATTAGGTGTTTCACCAAGCAATAGTCTGGAATCAGAAGGAACAGTTTCTGTTTTCAAGAAGGAACACAAGTGTTGGTGTGAAAAGATTGATCTCTATTGTGTTGGAACTTGTCGTGGTATATATACAGATCCTGAGCTGTGTATAACTGGTTTTAATAATGATGGTACTTTTCACGTATTTAGGATTACAAAAGTACCAAGTGATAAGTTACATAAAATAGAAAGTTTAAATTTCTCTCTAATTCCCTTCCTCGATCAGAATTATCTCGTGATTAGAAATACCAGATATAATCATACAACATGCAAAATCCCTCTAACTTCCCTAAAAAAAAACAACAGACGATTCAACCTAGCAATAAAGAAAATAGTAATAAATTATAGAACCATTAAATGGTTAGCTAAATTTTTAAAAACCTAGAGAGGGATTTTCCTTATCAGGTTAGCAAACCTCTGGAAATGTTAATTGTAGATATGACAAAATTTATTGGTGAGGCAGAGTGTACAAACTAGATAGGATTTTTGGCAAAGAGCAGCCTGTCCGGTAAATTAGATCCTCTCATTATCCGTTTTCTTATTGGTTGGATTTATAATCGTCATCTCAATCTTTCAGCTCTTATTGGTTGAAACTCAGCGATAGATTTCTTTGTGAGGCAACGACGAGAGAAAATACCCTTGGTTTTTCATACTAGTTTCGTTTTTTTTTGGGAGTTTACAGTTTCTTTCTTTCTGAGCACTGATAAAAGAAAACTCCCATCTCATTTCTTTCACCACATTCTTTCTTTTTTATTTCATTTCTTTTCTTAAGAGTTACTCTCATCATATATCGATCATTCTCACTTTTTTGTTAACAAAGCGAATAATAACTATGTCCTGGTATACGGATCGTCAGTTGTTCATATATGGCGATAGTACTTTTTACGTATACAGGATTACGAAAGAATTTGGTGTCAGCCCTATCGTGGAAAATGATCTTAAAGAGGGAGAAGTTTTAAGTTTCTCTAAGCATCTGTCTTTGGAAAACAGTAAAGAGAAGGATTACGACGATTTCAAAGGTTCCTTTCCACTATCCGGGGATATTCGTCAGTTAATAAACTGTCAAGGTTGGTTGATCAACTGGGATCGCAGCAAGAAAACAGGTCCCTGGACACGTGAGAGAATAGTTACCCCTTTCTGGAGGCTACCTGGTATTCCTCAACTAAAATCAGTCACTGAACAAGCTCTCGAAGAAAAAGTTCCCGACTTGGAAGAAAACATTTCCTCTCTTCAAGATGAGCTCAAGAGCAACGAGGTGGGTAAAAAGGCTAGTGATAAAAGAGCTTTGGACTTGGAAACCGAAAACGCCAACATTAAAGCACAAGTCAACAAGGAGAAGGATGATAAAACTAATCTTACTGATGCTCTTCAAAGTAAAGACATACTTATAGCCGGTTTAGAAGCGAAAGTTTCCTCTCTTCAAGATGAAGCCAACAACAACAAGGTCGAGAAAGAAGCTCAAGATAAAAAGGTTTTGAATTTAGAATCAGAAAATGCTGTCCAGAAAGAACAAGTCATTATAGAGAGGAATGGGAAAGAAGTTCTTCAAAAAAGTGTTTTGGATTTAGAAGTAGAAGCCGCCGACCTTAAAGCACAAGTCAATCGGGACAAGAACGAGAAAAGTTCTCTTACCAACGGTCTTCAAAGTACTGTGGACATGCTTATGGCCGGTATAGAAGCTCTCCAGCAACAAGTCACGAATTTTGAATCAAAACTTTTTTCGGAGAGTTAAAATCAGCCGTCGAAGCTGTCAGCTCATTAAAGGCCTTTTCCATGCATGAGTAACTAATTATGTCAATTCTGTTAATTTTCTTTTAGAGTGTGTGTTTTCTTTTGTTTATGTACTGCAATAAGTGGCGAGGTCGGAGGTTGTAAAACCTATTCAGACTTGTACTACATCCGTTTGCTTCATTTTAATTTATCTATTCAGCATCTAGATATGCCTTCCTTGCAGCCTTACAGGCATACTTGGAAAATTCATCTGCACACTTGTTAGCTAGTTTATTAGTGTGCTCACAACTGCCACTATCAAAATATTTTAAAAGAAAGAGAAAAAACAATGTCTTCTACGATGCCTTTAAGCTCTAAAGATACTGCCGAATCTTTGCAATAGTTCTCGGGAGGCTTTGATAGTATCACATCCGTTTGCTTAATTTGAATTTGTGTCTGCTTCATAGATATGATAATTATGTTTTCTTTTAGTTCACAAGGGGTTTAAGTGAATTCATTGTTTTTCTTTAATCTTCGTTAATGTTAACTGGTCTTTTATTGAATTTTTTTTTAATGCATTTTTTTTTATTAATCAACGAGCGCTACCGAACAAAGAAGTAGGAGTACATTTTCTTCCCGCAATGATATATTTGTGGTCCGAGATGTAATACATCTGAACTGATTTCCAATCTGTGCATAGGCATACCTCATGAACTGGGAAAATTATCTGTTCAAGACTAAGCCGTGTTGGAAGTTAAACCAAGATATGGTGATTTGGGTCGTGGAGCAACATCATATGTTGATCCAGTCCAAATGGATCAACTGCTGCAGTTGACGCAGGTCAAGTTGGATCAACACGAACAGTTGACACACTGAGCGAGATTTGGAAGTTCGAGTTAACTAGAAGAGCAAGTTGTGTCGGTTGTTTGTTTTAGAGTTTTACTATATTTAGAGTTTCTTTGTGTTTCTAGAAGTGTGCTTTATTTAGTGTTTAATTTTCTTAGGAAAGTACTTTGAGTGATTGTCAAGTTTGTGAGACTATAAGTAGGTTATTAAGCCATGAGAGAATGTACACCAAACTAATTATCAATGTAATCGTTTATTTGCTTCCGCCTGTGCTCTCCTCTCTCTTGCTCGATCCTATAAGCCGCCCCCATGCATAAGTTGATCTCTACTATTAAAGGCTCATATTTTACACTTCTTTTTGAATATTTTACACTTCAAGACTAAGCCGCCCTCGTGCATGAGTTGATCTCTACCATCAAAGGCTCATATTTTACACTTCTTTATGAATATAGCCATGTTGAATATGTGTAAAATTGTTTTTACATCATTAGGACACACATTTTGTTATCAGAGTGCTATAGTTCACTAATCTTATAGTACCCGCAGAATATACCTTATGAATTCATTCCTTAGTTTCTCAAGAGTGATTTTTTTTCTTCTGTTTTTGAGCCTTTGATATTAGTGTATGTAGTTGTTACGACATGGGATTGGAGAGTAGTTTTAGATAGGTCATGGCACCACTAATATCAATGACGCAATTGCCCAAAATTTAGAAATGTGTCAAATTTCAAGGTAATTTTGATATGTGTTAGCCTAAATTCTCAATCAATACGATACTATTAAGAGTTTTTGAGTACACAAAATTACTGGATTTGAGGGATTCGGTAAGGTTATTAAATCTTAAGCTATAGTATTCATTCAAACACCTTGTCAGTTCATAACAAAAATAACATAAATTAGACTTACCCATTTGTGCTTTCACCAATCTCCTCCAATTTCCCTAAATAATCCATGCTTCAAGAACCCAAAGAAGGAGACCAAGCAAAATTAAAATGTCATGGTGCTTCCTCCATTACTTCCAAACTCTTTTTCCAATCAAATCACATCTAGGAATATCTAGACGTAGCTACCAATTGATGACAAAGAAAAAGATAATGAGATTAAATGGAAGAATTTAGAACAGAAGAAAAGCTAAAAATTAACGAGCAAACCCTATAATTCGTGTTTACTAACCAATTTTTCATATTTCTTATTATCCTTGTTCATCACATTTCTAATCTTCACAGAATATCATACACCTGTTTTGTTTTTCTTCTCAGTAAGAATTGTCGTTATTATTAGGGTAACCCAGTGAAAAAGATGAAGAGGAAACCATCTCTCCTTTGTCTCCCCTATCTTACTAATATAAAGAAAAGAGGTAATTTGGTTGGTTATACAGGAATTGACTAAGTAGTCCTTCCGTATCTTTTATTATATGTCTACTTTTCCGTAGATTTGAGACATCCGAGGGGTACATGCGGAAAATCTGCTTTACCTTCGATCTCTTTTCTCTTTTTACTTCCCAAAAACATCAAACACAAGAACTGAATTCTGAAATCTCCGTTTCAGTTTTCCACCGCAACCCTATTTGAAACTTAATCTGAAGATTTAAGTTGAAAATTGGTTTCGATCCATTCAACTGTAACTTCATTAAGTATCTTCCCGTATTTTTTTTTCTTTTTCCTTTTCG
This sequence comes from Papaver bracteatum, assembly GCA_023529315.1. Taxonomy (NCBI): domain Eukaryota; kingdom Viridiplantae; phylum Streptophyta; class Magnoliopsida; order Ranunculales; family Papaveraceae; genus Papaver; species Papaver bracteatum. The sequence continues at coordinate 6,220 of JAJJWX010005393.1, read as the reverse complement.
TCTTCAAATCCTTAATTTCAACTGAAATCTCGATTTCCAGTTATAAAGCTTTCAAAGCTTCAAATTTGGAATGATTTTTGTAACTGAGTTCTACGATTTCAATTGAAATAGGGGTTTCAAGTTTTCAATTTCAATTTTAATTCTCATACACCCCTGATTCCAGCTGAATGACAACACATTTTTAACCTATGTAGATCGGTTTCTGCGGATTCATTTGGGGTTTTTAATTAGAATGAGTTTTGGATTCAATTCGATTTCAAGGTTGGATTTGGTTTGCTAGCTCAATGTATGGCAGTAGAAGCCACAAATTTGGGGTGTTGAGACCTTGAGGTATGTAATTTAAAGTGAGTTTTTATTTTCGTTAAGTTCAGTTCTATTGATTAAATACAACATCAGACAACACAATGAACTGATTACTTATTAAAAAGATTACTATTAGGCTATATAGATTTGAATGTATGTTCATAGAAAGTTTGTATACTGATTTAGGTAGGTTCAGATGATTTCGCAAATTGGGGTTTCTAAATAGTCCTATCAACACGTTTCACTCACCGCTCCATCGATCTTTTATTAAGATGTTATAGTTAACACATAATGGTGATTTAGGTATGTCTTTGATTGTGTTTATTTAGATTGGATAACTATAACATCTTAATAAATGAACATTATGTACACCTTATGGATGCTTTCACGATGTTTGACGAAATAGCAAACAGAAATTTGATATAAAGCAGTGAAGTGTTCCTGACTTCTGTTTTATAAGTGTTGTTTCATTTTAAAGGTTTTAGATGTTATATTGATCTTATCTGTCTGTCATTATGTGAACTAACAACAAATATTCCAACAGGCCTCTTACTCCCAAAAGATGGTGTCAAAGTCTAGAAGTACATAACCAAAACAGTAAAAAATATAAAACATGTGACCTGCGGGAATAATTGAATGCACTTATGTTGAATATCACCAATTGTGAGAGTTATTTACCTATCAATTATCTTTGATTCATTGGTCTTGAATAAAATTAAAATTGTTTGTCGGTGGTTTTGAATGGTGTAGAACGTCATGTTTTCACTTCGAGCTATTGCTTGGACATAATTTTGTTGTGCCCATCTTCCCTGTTAAATGTTGGCGTGAACCAAATAGTCAAATAATATTTGCTTGCTATAGGAGTTTACTTTTCCGTTCAATCGTGGGTTTTAAACATTGTGATTCTCTAGAAGCTTGAGTGGAAATGAGTCTCTTTGTGAATTGTTGTGTATTCGTTGCATTTGTAGGAATATGTAATAAAGGTTCCCACTTCCATGTAGCCACGACCTTGGTTATGGGTCTAGCAAAGAGTGCTCTCACAATTGCCACTATGTCTATCGTAGTATAATGAATAGTGTTATGAGAGTTATGTGATTTTTTTTTCTTATATCCAATTTTTATTTTCAATCTGATCATTGAGCTTGCTTTCTGCAATCTATTGTGGGAGAAGCAGTAGATTTCAAGTTGTGCCTATCCACCGGCCCTGCCCTGCACTAAAGGACAATGGAAGATAACTGACCTTGATGGAAATGAATACAGCCTTATACTTTTGGATTGCAAAAGAATTTGGCCGTAAGATCAAACAGTCGGCTCCCATTATTTCTTACAGTCTTAGGAATAAATTTTGTAAAATTTTATTATCTTCTGAATGTTTACTTTAACACGTCGTTAATGATTTTAGCCTTCTCTTCCGATGGAAAATTATTGGCACTGCACTAGCATATTAGAAATTATGTTTTAAGATCTACTTTGTCAAGTTAGTTATCCCAAAACAACATCTATGTTATAGTGAAGCTTCATAATTACAGTGTAAATATGCCTTGCTTCAATTAAGATAGTTCTTCATTCACTTGCTTCAGAAATATTTATATCATGTACATGTGGATATAATAATGTACTTCATTCACTTATTATGGGATTGACCGGACTTAGGGTTAAAGTGCATGACATTCCTCTAGGTGCCATTAACAGAAGTTGCAGGTGCATTGGGCAGGCATTACAATGTGAAACATACATGTGTTTGAAGTAATAGACATCATAGGACTTTGACTTCATCTGCTTTGGAATATCGAAGCATCGGCTCAAGCGGCAGGCGCATCGCGCATGCGTGTTATACTAGTCCAAAAAAAAAAAAAAACGAAACACAAAGAAGGAGAACTTAATCATTGTAACTATAAACAACCAAAAGTTGTAACTAACCCTTTCACTAATAGTTTAACATCATTTTTCACATCTCTTATAGTTTATTCAAGTTTCCTTTTATGGTCTTAGTCGGTTGGAATCTCTTATAGTTTATTCAAGTTTCCTTTTATGGGCTTATTCTGTTTTTTGTATGAGTTTTTTTGGTTTAACATGAATTAATATACACAAGTCTTCAGTATGGTTTCCTCTAATGAATATATAGCAGTTTATTTGATGCCTAAAATGCAAAGTAGACATTATGTTAAGACTGTTAATGCAAGTACCTGAATTTCTCGATATTGGTTAACCTATGCATCCACGTGACTCTCGCAGAAGAGTGCAACACACATCCAAATAAGATTTTCAGGGAGTCCTCCATGCATTTATTATTTCTACAGTGCAATAGCATAAGCATTTAAACCGTTATTGATTTTAAATTTCACACGTAATCAGCATATAACATTGACAACACATGACCTGTAACATGTACTCTATTCATGTCTACTGATTTTAGGCATGTTATTTAAAGATTCTATGCTCTAACCAATACTTTTTACCTGATTAGATACAACTACACTGAGTCGCAATCAGGGTTCGAGTACTAAAATAAAACGACTTAGTTAATCAACTTACTTTTTACCTCGTTGCTTTGAGTTGACTCTTTTGTCCCAATTAGATATGTATTCCTAGACAAACTTGTTTATTTGTTTATTTTTCTCTAATGTAACAAAGAAAAACACGGTTACTGGAAATCAAATGAAAAACATAAAAATAACACGGATAATTTTACATAGATATGACTTTGATCAGTCCTAAAAATAAAATGATGACATATCTAGTTATGTTAGCAAAGAGAAATGAAAGGAAATAAAAATGGAAGAAAACACATCAGGAGTCACACAACCTCGATAAACACCTTCCCTAGCACTCAGTATAAAAAAAGTATAATAATATGAAACTTGTTATAAAAGTAGAGAAAGGGAGGAGTCACAAAATAGAGGGTAAGAAGAAGGGAAAAATTCTATTCATTAACCCGTGTTTACAAAGGTTTGAGACTCTATTTATAGAGTTACATACTTGGTGCCCAAGTAATGGGGTCCCACCAAAGTGGGGATCTACCTAATAAACTTCCGTTTATAACACTCCCCCTAGATGACCACTCGTATCTAAGAAATTGCCTCGTTAAAACCTTTGTCCTGGAAAATCCAAAAGGGACAAAACCTCGATCAAGGGAAAAGAGTACAATTATGAGAAAACTTAGAACAGAGTTGGACATGCATATGTTGCCTCGTTAAAACCTTGACAAGGAAAACCCAGTGGGACAAAACCATGACATAGGAAAAAGAGTACAACGTGATATTCCAGAAAAATACCTTTTACTATGATGCCCCACCTGATAAGTACTTCATTTGAATGTTGGCTTGCAAATCTTCGAATCGACACTTCCCAATTTCGATAAACGAATTTCTTGAATGCTGGAGATATCAATGATTTCGTGAGAAATTTCCAAGTTGATGAAGTCTTCTTTTGTGTTAGTTTTCTAATGGTAGTGTTCACGAGTCTTCACGCTTCTTTAAATACATTGAGGACTTTCTTCTTGGATTTCTAGCTTCTTGAAGATGATTTGTGGAAGTAGTGGATGTAATTTCTTCAACAAAGTGCCAATATTTAGTTATAGTTGCATAGGTGAACAAAAGTTGTGATCATACCATATATGGATTAGAATAATATCCAAATTCATAGGAGACTGTGGTCTAACAAAATGACCTAGTTAATGGTGGGAATTCACCAAATAACCAATATTTGACATAACCCCTCCTTGGATGACCACCATGTTGAATTAAATTTCCTTACTAAGACCTTGCCACTAAAACCCAATGGGAAAAAAAATGGACCAAGGAAAAAGAGCACAAATATCAACATAAAAAAAAAAAAATTAAACGTCAACAAGATGTTGCCTCGTTAAAACCTTGTATATCCAATTTATAACAATAGGAAACTATATTTCATAATTTAAAAGTAATAGTTATGGTTCTTATGGAAGGTACCACACTTTGTCTCTCTCGGTATACCTGCTCTGAGTTCTCCATTGGTAAATCTATGACACAAATACTTATAATTCTAGCAAAAAAAATTCCCTTTGATCAGAATCGCATTTCCTTCTTCAGCATTAGTCAATCAAAAACTCTAATTAACAAAATAATCTGATTAAACATGGAATAATTAACAAAAACCCTTACCAAAACTTATCAAAAAAAGAAAGAATACAAAATTGTGATACAACCCACTTCAAAATTGATACAGGAGATCGAATTAGCCTAATCACATTGGATGATGAAGAAGGGCTTCAACGAATTCTTCAACAATTTCTACGAAGATCCCCTTGTTGTGAGTAAAGCCAAACATGGGTTCGTCAGAAATTCCCTCTTTATAATATAGAAATCTTAGTTAAAATCTATGAGTTAATTATTAATCACATAATTTATGGTACGCGAGGACTAATTCTATATATAACTTTTTGTTAAAATCTATGTGTTACTATTTTTTTAAGGTTCTTATGTTCGTTTGGATGTTCTTCCTATATTTCTAAGATACGTGCGTACATATATATATATACTCTGACTCGATGTATATATAATAACTTCAGTGTAGTTTTAAATATTTTGTTGCGCATACAGAAGCGAAACATGCGTTCTCTATATTAGATTGGTATTCACAAGCCCCAATACGATGACTGTATCAATAAATAAACATTAATGCAATGTATTCACGGGTTTAGTACACAACATATTATAATTCATGGGTTAAATACACTTGATACAGAAGGAATTTATTAATTTATTATATGTTTGATAATTTCCATGTAGAAAATAATTTTATGTGTGCGTAGTAGAGAGAAAGAAAACCGAAAGGTCATTAAGTTACTAAAGAAATGAAATGAGAATGAAATTGACGAAAATGAAAAGAAAAAGAAAGAAAGAAAATTTGTAAAAATAAATTTGAAAAGTATCTTTTATTGACTGAAGAAAGCAAAAATGAGAAATTACAACAAAGCCTTACAAAAGGCAGCAAAATCAACAAAAAAATGAAAGACGCACCCAACTATGGCATACACCCTAGTTCGCGATTTTTTTTCGCAAGAGGCAAATGTAAGACCTAAAGTGCGTCATAGAAGGGGAGAACCTATTGCATGGCTCAGGGGAAGGATATACCGCCACCGGAACCTGGGTCATGGAGATTTGGGGTCAATAAATACCATCTAGGATAGGCGCCTTGGATTTTCGGCCTAAGCTTATGACTTAGGTTGGACGACTATGGTGAGAAGGTATCTCCTAAGGAGTCCAGAAATCGATCAAGTCACTGAGGTACAAGGTTGAGCAAAGAGTGCCTGGGGGCGTCTGGAGCATGCACCAGCAAGTCTTGGATATGATGCACTCTGTCCAAGAAAACCTCACTTATTGATGGAGGTTTTTTCTTAGGATTAAAAATCATAAAACACTAAACCCTAAATACAATGATATCACAACATTTAAAGTAACAAGCATTTACTAGTACATTTATCAAACCTTTAATGTGTCTCTAAAATAATTACCAGGGTATATTTATTAAATTAGGTTACGACAATCCAAACCCTAGTTCCCACGTGTGCAATGGAAAATCAGGCCAGCCACACCGACCAACCAAATCATGCGACCATGCTAGTTGCACCTTCGTGCCAATGGAAAATCATGCCAGCCACACCGACCACGCTAAAGCATGCCAACCATGCTAGCCTCACCTGCGTGCCAATGGAAAATCATGCCAGCCACACCGAACGTGCCAAGCATGCCAACCATGCTAGCCGCACCTACGTGCCAATGGAAAATCATGCCAACCACACCGCCGATCCAAAGCATGCCAACCATGCTAGCGACCTGTTGCTAGTGTAAATCATGCTAGCCACACCTACGGTGCTAAAGCATGCCAACCATGCTAGCCGCACCTACGTGCAATGGAAAATCATGTCACCACACAC